>JAUMHA010412977.1:0-10679 GCA_032359765.1 Saxidomus gigantea
ACAAGACAACATATCGATTTAACAAGATCAGCCAAAAGTGAACATAATAACACGTCGGGTGCACAAGTCAACACACCATTTTAACATAATGACACGTTTGTTTGACATAATAAGACGCATATTGGACAAGTCATCACCACAGATTAACAAATCAACACGGCACTTTGACATAATCACACGCTGTATAGACAAAACCACATGATTAGAGGACATGATAACACATTCTTTTAACATAAAGACTCATTTGTTTGAAATAATAAGACGTACAGTGGACAAGTCAACACCACATATTGACAAATCAACCCGGCCATATAACGTAACCACACGCTGTATAGACAGGATACCAGTTCCATGATGAGTGGACATGATAACACATTCTTTTAACATAATAAAACGTTTGTTTGATATAATAAGACGCAAAGTGGACCAGTCAACACCACATATTGACAAATCAACACGGCCATTGGACATAATCACACATGTTGAGTAGACATGATAACACATTCTTTTAACATAATTTAACGTTTGTTTGACATAATAAGACGCATAGTGGACCAGTCAACACCACATATTGACAAATCAACATGGTCATTTGACATAATCACACGCTGTATAAGCTCACATGATGAGTGGACATGATAACACGCTCTTTTAACATAAGGACACGTTTGTTTGACATAATAAGACGTAAAGTGGACAAGTCAACACCACACATTGACAAATCAACACGGCCATTTGACATAATCACACGCTGTATAGACAATATCACATGATCAGTGGACATGATAACATGACCTTTTAACATAATGGCACGTTTGATTGACATAATAAGACACATAGTGGACAAATCAACACCATACATTGACAAATCAACACGGCCATTGACATAATCACACATTGTATAGACCAGTTCACATGATTCATTGACATGATGAAGGAGGCATTTTAACATAATGACACGTTGTTTGAAATAATAAGACGCATAGTGGACCAGTCAACACCAATTATGAACAAATCAACACGGCCATTTCACATAATCACACGCTGTATAGACAAATCAACACGATCATTTGACATAATAACACGCTGTATAGACAAGATCACATGACGAGTGGACATGATAACACACTCTTTTAACATAATGACATATTTGTTTGACATAATAAGACGCATAGTCGACCAGTCAACACCACACAGTGACAAATCAACATGGCCATTTGACATAATCACACGCTGTATAGACAAGATCGCATGATAAGTGGACATGATAACTCGCTCATATAACATAACACATTTCATTGACATAATAAGACGGATAGTGGACCAGTCAACACCACACACTGACAAATCAACAAGGATATTTGACATAATCACACATTGTCAAGACAAGATCACATGACTAATGGACATAATAACACGCAATTTTAACATAATGACACGTTTGTTTGACATAATAAGACGCATAGTGGACAAGTCAACACCACACATTGACAAATCAACACGGCTATTTGACATAATCACACAATGAATAGACAAGATCACATGATAAGTGGACATGATGAAACGTCTTCTTGACACAATCACGCCACAATTTGACATAATAAGAGACGGGGTGGACAAGACAAAAAGAAATATGACAACATAAGACAGCTGTGGCGTTCCATACATAGATGTCAGTCTATTCTACTTTATTTTATATAATTGGAGTAACCTTTATAATCTGTACAGAAATGAACAAAAAACAAACCACATAAAATTGCAGTGTTCGCCTATATAAGCAAGTGCGAATGTTCTAGATATTTTCTTTCATTAATATTTTCACCGTGTTTTCTAAAGATTGGTCATATGTTTCCGTCTTGTTTCGTGATAGCAATCACAAAAAGGAAAATAATTCGAGCGGTCAAACTATCATATTTCCTTCTATTTCTGTTAACACGTAGAACAGTTTCACGTTGACCCCTCATGAGTCATGCTGCACTTGGACTTCGAGCTATAATAAAGCAGATGCATATACTGCAGCTTTATATGCATACATTTTGCAACATGTAAGGAGGTTGACACATGTATGAACCCACGTCACAACTGTCGCCTTACAATATATAGGGGTTTACGTCTGCCTGAAGGACTGCTGTTTCTTGTGTCTGCGCGAGTACAAATCTCAGTGAGACATCAACTATGCAGCAACAGGTGAGTGGATCATAATTTTTATGTGGTAATAATGTTTTTCACACTTAATAAATTTTAAGACAAACTTTGAAAATGAATTTGAAACAGGATCAAAATTACAATTCATTTCACTTCCCTGCGCAGTGTTCTTTCACCAAATGGCATCTATTTAGTAGAATCTAAAAGACAACTTTAATGTAATTAAACAATGTATTCATAAATGGAATTATTTATAAGCACGGTAAGCAGACGGTGTATATCCCAATATGATTTATTCAAAAACTCTTCGCGTTTTAACATAAAAAGAGAGATACGTGCATGTATTGTACTAAAATGTACACATTTAAGTTTGTCTTTTTTGCCCTTGCAGAGTCGAATCGCAATGGTACGACAGATGCTTTATCTACTCCATACAGCAAACTTTCTGTGTCACGTCTGTGGTTGTCCTCAGAACGCGGGAAAACTTATTTCTTTAGATGCCGGCATGTATAACAAATATGATGCTGTTCGAGATAATCACACATGCGCAATGAGTATAAATACAACCAGTGCAGAGTATCTGAAGAGCGCCATTGAAGCATACGAACCTAATTTTGCGAGAATAGAGCTACGGTTTCGTTATGTGCACCCTGTAAAGGAGCCATTTTTATTGGAACCAAGCACTAGTCACACGGAAGATGCAATCATGCCATATAAGTGGGTATGGACGTACTACAAACCAGACGGTTTCTTTCCGTACCTTAAATGGCCGGTCGACTTTTCCATTCTTTCATTTGGTCTTCTGGATGCAAAAACATTACAAGCTTTACAGTTTCTTGTCGTGGAAGTCGAAGACTCGAACTGCTCCGTAACAATAGGAAATCCCGATACGTTGATTTCAATATCTTATGCCCTAGGAAATCTAACAAAAGATTATCTATTGGATATCAAGACGGCTTTTAGTTACTCGTACTGGTGCCACCTTGCTGTGATACCTGGTGTCAAAGATACTTTGGCCTACCAATTCGGAATTTACTTTGCATTTCCAGTAGAGTTCGTACGCTACAATTGTTGTAGAACGCAACTTTTAATAGAAGATAACTCCAGCTTTTCGATTCAGTGTGTTGATCACCAGCTTGGGAAATTGTGGCAGGGAACTATCGTTCCGTATATTCTGGGTCTTGTGGCTTTTGCTTACTTTCCGATTATTCTCTTCAGTGCTTGTGCTAGACTGTCGTCGATAGGAAAGAAAGATAGACATCTTCAAGTGATAGCTTCAAACGACATAATAAATGATGAAAGTGAATATGTGGAAGATTGGACATTTTTGGATGGAAATCCACCGATATGTCTTACAACAGTGATCGGTGGAATGTGCGGACTCGTCGAGAAATATCCCATAGCAGTGTCAAGAGTTAGACGATTTTTATTTGTGTTACTTGGTCCGACAATAATTTTCTGTGAGTTGTATGTTTATTACAAATTCGAATACGACACAACCATGGATCTGATAGATCACGGTTGTCCAATGGGTTACTTATCTATGCTTGGTGGATTTGAAAAGAGTAAGAACAATTTTCTGCCAGTTTTCGGCGGACCATATTTTCTTCTCTTTGTGTTCTATGTGGCCGGCTTTATCTTTCTCGTTACACCGTCGCATCCTGATAGATTTATATTGGACGGTACAATACGGTATTCCTCTTTCGGAGAAATTTCCGCACTGTTCCTTAATATTAAGACAATAGAAAATTATTCGCAAGTAATTATATCAAACGAGACATGTGGGTACAAACGCTTAGCTGTTCTAAGTAAAGCCATGTTCTATGCATTGATGAATCCTAAATTCTGGTATAATGCTATCAAAATTGTCTTTTCGCGGTTCAATTTTGTTTTTAATTTGTGTAGTTCAACGTGTACTAAAACCATCGCGTTTGTGTTGTTTTTGCCGGTGTATTTAGTCATCTGTACCGTAGAACTTGTCCTCTGTGTTTTATACTATGGTATTCCTGTGTTCAATGCAACTTGTATCATTTTTACCGGATATGTGTTGAGTATGTTGGATTTTCTCAGAAGGAGAAGTGACAGATCATACAGTTTATTCTGGGTTGTATTCAACAACTATGTTACTAAGTGTGTTTTAGCATTAATCCTGAGTTGTCTTTTCGTATATTTCATGTTCAGTTTTTGCACAATATTCATCCTGAGCTTTGCATTTCTTTCCGAAGTGTTTGTGTTTAGCTTCTTTGCGGTCATCATTTATCCATCAACTTCATTCGGGTATTTATTCTTCGGTATTGTCTTCCTGTACTATATATTTAAGACATTTCAAGGGTTCGGTGGTGGTTACATTGAATTGTTAGCCGATGCAGTAGAAACAAGTTCTCACTTGGAGAATGATATATACAGGAACCAAGTTATAGATGGTACAGTCATTATTGATGACACCGTATTTGAAATAACTAAACTTCAAATTCGCAACAGAATAGTCAATCTTTCCACAGACCAACGTGAGGCAATTCGTGGAACTTGCATACGTCAAAAACCAAAGCTTATATACAGGAATCACACGGCTGGTATACCACTTGACCTGTTTCTTATACTAGTGAAGAAGTATCGCCCTGTACATATTCAGATGACACATGCGCTCTTGAGGATCTGTCTTATCCTAGCTCTGATCAGTTTTACCATCAGTATGCTGGTTATCAAACCGCATGGACCTAGTGAAGATATCTCCGAAATGATGCACGTTGTCTTCATTGTCGCTGTCGGCGCTCTACCACGAGTATTAGAAGTTGCTATGGACAATGTTAATCATCATGTAAAAAAAGAAATCCATCTCCGCCAAATCAGGTCAACTATAAATGACTATTGGAACAATCAAATGCAGGAAGAATGAGATGATATGGAACAGATATTTTTTACAAGTTTTCTGACACTTTTCTCTCTTATTTCATACACAATAAATTTGAATTCAAAGTCTCCTCTGTCTTCCAATAAGGACTTAAAGCGTCCTCTTTACCGCCATGTAACCGATCCATGAGTTTCATTATGTCACACATTGATGCTATTCAGACAATTTACGAGTATCGAACGTATAATCAAGAGATGTGTACATGGCACATTATTGTGTGAAAAAGATGAGATACACATACACTGAACACTATTTTGAGCTCTACTATTCGGAGAATAAGGATGTCTGTTGTGATAACCATTGCGACGGCGTCAGCGGTACACCTTTGGTGAAAGTTTTGCATGCTAATTGCTATCAAGACTATATCTCGCATACTACTTGAAACTTTGTTGAAATATTCAGGGGCATAATCAGACAATCAAGTTAGATTACCCTTGAATGTTTTTTTTATTAAGTTAGCCCCTTGTTGGACAGAGAAATAATTGCTAAAGTATGTATGCAAATTGTATTCATGGTCATATCTCGTTAGCCGCTCACGGGATTGATTTGAAACTTTAGTGATATGTTCAGAGTCATCAGATAATCAAGTAAGATAATATTGACTGTTTTTTTTTATATTATTATTATTATGATGATGATGATGATTATTATTACTATTTTTTATTATCATTTTTATTATTATCATTATTATTAATAATTATTATTATTATTATTGTTATTATTATTGATGATAATATTTTACACAGGCATAATAGTATGTGTTGTTTGTGACATAATGTTAAGAACAGGACGTTAATAGGAAAAAAAATGTCATTCAAAGTTTGAGAAGAACACTTCAAAATATAATTTCCTTATTTTTTTAACTCTTTGGTAAAGAGTGAATGGTCATGTGTAGAAGTAGTATATAATCATTACTTTTGAGTTCTGCATTGCGAAGTTCAAGATAAATAAAAGGCGTAAGGATCTAACTCCGCTGTTGATATCTTTTTTTTTATTTTCCCACCTCTTTTTCATTTTCTCAAACAGAAGAGAGTAATATACACACAAATAGGTACTTATTTACACAAAGACCAAGAACTTCATGTTTCATGTGTCTTCGTTGAGAAACATTAAGTTGTCATCATGCATTTATATACAGTTCATTGTCGACAGATTCCTTGCAGTTTTCTCAAGTGCTTTGATTCAATGCAGAAGTAGCATGAAGTGGAAACTGCATTTGTAAGTGTTGCACTCAAACATCTAAATAGAACCTTTTTAAAACTGAAAACGATTTTTTTATTATAAGCAACACTTGCATTTTGTATTCTGAAGTGGCCATGACAATAATTTAGTTAAAGTGTTTTTGTCTCCCACCGAGGCAGAAAAATACAGCTTTTGTTTTGTCCGTCCGTCATTCCATTATTATAACTTAGACCAAATGTTGTTCTTGAAGTTTCAGTTCAGAGATTGTTTCTGCAATACCAGAGTTATGGCCCTTAGAACGTTTTCTCACATATTCCATACAGAAACTATAAAATTCTTTTTTTTCTGCAAGTTGTTTTAAAAAATGCTGCTTCGCAATTATAGTACCTAGAGTCCTGAAACGTAACATGTTTTGGTTTGCCAGTTTATACTCCTGGTGTTTTGTTCTACTTTCACTCAAGTAAGAGCAGAGTTATGGCCCTTGACCCAGTGGCAATGGCCTCAAAAAACTTAAGTGTCATGTGTATGTACAGAAGCATTTTCATTAGTCATGATACTTTTGAACTTGTGTCATATTATTATCAAAGGCATTTACAAAGAATCTTGAAACTCAGTATATTTGTCGCCTAACTGTCGGCATATGTCGTAGCAGACCTAGAGTTTTAATGCTAGCCCTTGACTTAGAGCTTGTGTCAGATTTATCTCCAATCTACCAGAGTCTCAGTGTAATAAATCGTTCCAATTATAATTGCCATCAGGTGTAGCTGTACAACCATAGCTTTCCCCCTGAACTTTTGTAAGGGCATCATAATGGCCCTTGACTTTGTCAAAATGGGCAGTGTTAAGCTTATGTTACAATTAAATGGCTGAGGAAATCCATGCTGGGACTCGCTATATGTACATTCAAGGTCTTTCAAATACTATTTGAAAGACCTTGGTACATTTGACAATGAATAATGAATCATTACAGAAATATAAAACATTACATAAACTATTGCTCCTGGGGCTGTGATTATCGTGTTTCCTCTAGTAGTTATTGCTCACGATCAGTAAAACGTGGCTGGCCCGTCTCAAGTGGTAGCGTAGTCTAGCTGGAGCCATTATTTGCAGTAGCTTTATATTTCCATGTCTGATATTTAATGAATTAAGGAATATTAATGCCTTGCATACACGGTCTAGTTTAATACTTACAATAAAATCAAATCGTATAAACTTAAATATTTAAAATATAAATTCAAATAATACCTTTTAAAGTAAAAAAAAAACTCTGTCCAAAACAACGTTGTCGAAGTTGTACCACTAACCGGCGGTCTTTGTTGGGAATTGGTATTTATCAATTATTCGCTGGTGTTTCCATAATAGCCTAATATTGCAATGTTTTTTTTTTTTAATGGAAGTGGGTCTTTACACCGGTTTGAATGAAAAAGGGTATTGTGTATACCTGTCAACATATTCAGTGTACTTTAAATAAGTAAAAATGATATCTCTGTCCAGGATTGTATATCAAGAGAATATTATTGATTAAGTTTGGTCTAAATTCGAGTTTAGTTTTGAAATTTTAGAGTAAAACTAAAATGAGCTAGTGGCCCTGACATTCATATATATTATGAATAACATCATGGCGTACAGTAAAATGAAAAACAGGCTGCATCAAAGATGATCCTAGTGTTTGATATCTAAGCACAGTGTCAACATGATTCTATTTGGTCCAGGTGTATTCAGAAATTTTATTAATGTACACTGAAATTTATACACGATTAAGTCAATGAGTTAGATGACATCGTTTGTTGCTCTTATTCGCTAACATATTACCCAAAGATGTCATCAACCACGTAGAGTAAAAAATATCTGTGCTCCAGCAAAGGTGTTAATCATTTATAATAAATTCATACAACGTCAGTAAAATGTAGCCCCAGAACGGATGCGAATGCAATGAGCTGTAATTATTGGTTTGGTTCACGGTGAATAGTTAATTTACTTAACATCATACGTATATTTCGGATAGTATGCAACTCCGGACAAGCTCTGGTTGCGCGTTTATACTACATCAGTACATGTACATTTCAGCTAAATCGTAGGTCAACAATGAATGGGTGTCAGAAAGGCCCACCTCCAAAGAGGACCAGTACCAAAATGCGCAACAAGAGGAACAGTTACTGTGTTAAAACATAGTCCTGAAGAAACAAGATACCAAATTTTATTTACAGTCAGTGGAATTAACAGGAAAGCATTAGCTATGAATAACTATTAACTGACATTGTCCTTTCATCACATTCATTTGAATAATTAGGTACTTTAAAAATGGGCCTTTATGTAGGCCTTTTAGGTATCTTTGATAAATAGGCCTTTTTGGACTGGGACTTTTAAGACTAGGCTTTCTGGATCCCAACCTTGACAACTATATTAAGGGACAAGCAGTTTGGTAAAGAAAGATCAGACAAGTGGTATAATCATCTCGAAAAATCTTGGTCAAGCAAATATTCTGAATAAACAATGCCAGCAGTGTTTTTTCAGGTGTTTCTACCTTGTCCCTCACATATTGCAACCCTGGCTGATTTTGAATCATTCAAACTGGCAGTTGCCCAGCCCAGTTATTAATCATGCAGCAGTAACTTGTTTTTAAACCTTTTATTCTTTTACTTCTTAACAGTTTTAACCATCTTTATTCTCTTATCTGGAAGAACTGTCTTGCAGTTATCTTATTTTTACTTTTATTAACACGCAGCTTGCATCCTGCCCATAATACTTGTGAGAGGCGTGAGGCACTATCACTAGATAGATCTGATCTGATCTGATAGAAAAACGTTGAAATGATGGAAGTATAGAGTTGCAGATCAGCTCACTGTTGAACTCGCTCTTAAGCAACATGGTTAGAATCAATAGGACCTGTCTGTAAACATTGCAAAGTGTGGCCAGTGTTTGGATATGTACCCCTTCTGAAGTGTCAGTGTCAAGCAAAACAAATGCGATAGTAGTAAGGTCACTTTGATAAATGTAAATCTAATATCAGTACCAGACATATATTAATTTCGTGTATTTGATTTTATTATGGTAGTTAAACATACTGAGATGTCACGAGAACAGTCCAAACAGTTAAGTACCGAGCGTCACCTGCGGCAGATCCTGGGCATGAGTGGCGTGAAAGGAGAAGCCACTTACGTAGAAATGGGAGACAACTCTGGATCAGAAAAGAAAAAAGAAATGAAAATCTTTTGTGTGGATTTAACACCATTTTCAAGCACTGTCCAGTTTGTGATTCTGTGTGCAGCAACCTTTTTCTTCTACTTGATCTATGGTTATTTTCAGGTAATTCTTAGCCTTTCTTACATAGCTATTCTGCTAAATATAAAATGATACTAATTACTTTCTGGATACTAAATACTTTGCTTCGTAGAGGGTCACCCTGTGCCATCTAACCATTTATGTCATGACAAGAGTTCAGAATTGCAACATGAGCAAATTTTAAACAGACTTAATCAAACTTAGCTAAGATACACCCAGCAGGTAATCAGAAGTTACTGTGCTTCTTGTGGCTGTGTATGTCCAGTCATCTATTCAATAAAGTTGATTTATCCATGTGATAGTGATTAGGTAACAGATTAGTGTCTCGTCAATTATAGATAAGCATACATATACAGTGATATTAATCAACTATTATATTTTTATCCTCCGCTGCAAAGTGGCTGCGGGATATAGGAATGGTCTTTGTTAATCAGTTTGTCTATCAGTTCATTCACTCTTACATAAGAGCTTCCTCTGTGTCTAAACTGTCCATGCGTAACATTCGTGTTCTCATAATTATCTTCTTATAAACCCCTTGAAAGATTTTCATATAACTTTGGTAAAATGTTTGTCATATCAAGACAATGTGCAGAACCCATGTCCCAAACCCACCCACTCAAAGTCAAGGCCACACTTAGGGGTCATTGCCTATTCGTGTCCACTCAATAACTCTTAAACCCCTGGATGCATTTTAATATTTGGTCAAATGTTTATGTCGTTTAGACAATGTACAGGAAACTTTGGTGTTGTGTTACTTTCCATTGCCATTATTTTCATTGTTTTTATCAAAGCCAGCAATCTTTCTAACTTTTCAGGAGTTGATATTTCGTCTAGAGGAGTTCCGTCCACATGGCTGGTACCTCACCTTGATACAGTTTGCATGTTACACCGGTTTTGGTCTCATTGAAATGGTTGCTACTGGTGATAGGACAAGGAAGTAAGTTCTATGTAGGTCTTAGTGATATAAAAGTTGATTAAGCTCATTTGAGGAGGAAGTAACCTTGTCTAGTGACGAGTGACCCGTTTCAGTGTTTCGTTCCCATAGATATGGGTGTCATATGATTTTAATCACACATCGTTTGTGTCTCATGTGAGATCTTCAAACCAATATCAAAAGATTGCATAGGACTGACAGTAGTTAAGAATTGGCATACTAGTT
>JAUMHA010413010.1:0-10677 GCA_032359765.1 Saxidomus gigantea
TAATAACCGCTCCTAGCATGTACTTCCGGAAAAAGTATTCCATAATAGGCCACCGCCGTCATCGGCGGCGCCAACAAACTAATCTAATGAATATTACGAAAGCATCAAAAGCACTTTCTATTCCACGAACAGGTTTGATTGATAAAGTGAAGTGAAGTGAAGTGTGCCAGGGGGAATATAGCTCCTTGACACTTTCTTCACGCTCTGAAGAAGATGGAGCTGTTGCATTCATTTTATCAAAACAAATTCTAAAAAGAAAGTTTCCAAAATGGACATTGGTAAGGAAGTGAAGCGTATTTTAGATGAATCTCGTAGAAAAAACAATTTTTAAAGATGACATCGTTGTAAAATATCTGCTGCAAAAGTTCGAAGAAATACTTGGTGACTAATAGTTTAGCTTAATTATTCGAAGAATTAGGATGGCTATTAAAGTTGACAATAATTAGACATGTACAAATGTATATATTTTGTTGCTGTCATTAACCATTCCGAGTAACACTTTTCATATTTTGTTTGCCATTTGAGAAATGATTTTGAGTGTTTGTTTATAAATGTTTATCCTATTTGTAAGTTCTTTATTGTTCTCCGCCGAAGGCAGTGCGATATTGTTTTGGGGTTGTCCATCCGTCACACTTTTCCTTTCGGGGCTGGCTTCAGATGAGTGAGTTTTTATTGAAACTTGGCCAACATTTATATTTGGGTAAAGGAATGATCGACGAGAATTGCCGTGACAATCCACATATTTATAGCAGAGTTATGGCCCTTTGTAACTTCAAGGTAGCAAATTTACAAAGGCACTATCTCCGTGTGGAGCGATATCTCGATACAATATACATATTAAACTTGGTAGGAACGTATATGTATGTAGGGGTGTAGGGGAATGGTGCACACCAAATACCGTCCCTTAATGTAATGTCCGTTTGTTACTTTTAAATAGCCATTTTATAAAGGCAGTATTTCCGTCTGGAAATATTTCTTCCTTGAAACTTGGCGTGAATATAAGTATCATTAGACAAATAATACACGCCAAATACCGTAACAGTTGTTATATGCTTATTAATTGCTGAGTTTTTATTTTTCGTTATTCTAAAATTATATGGCCGATTTATACAGATTTTTCTATCCGGAGTATTGTCTTTGTTAGTGGTTTGTCAGATTTTGTTGAAACATGACATGAATGTATACATGATTTCGATCCAATTATTTATACAGTTTGTTCTACCGGGCGGGGTTAATTTTGACCAGGGGGTCATAATTGAACAATCTTGATAGAGGTCTACTAAACAATGATACATGCCAACTATCTAAGCTCAAGGCCTTGTGGATTGAGAGAAGGAAATTTTAAAAGTTTTTCCTATTGTTTGCCATTGCAACCAGAGTTCTGCATGGAATAGATTTTTTTAACATTGTTGGAAGAGCTTCATGCAAGGACATCCTTGCTAGGTTTCATCAGCATTTAGCAGTTTCGTGTATAACCAATCATGATAAATATCAATAAGATTGTTTTTCTTCATATTTCAAAACCGGGTCACATAAGAAACGACAGTTTGTCCGAAGTTGATCGCCATGCCAGATGAAAAGATAAGCTTGTTAACACTCTATAGACTAAATTAAAATGAGGGAATATTATCCAGCCGATATAGTATATCTATCACATTCAGATAAACAAGATGTTCCCTGTTGACTCAGGTGTTCGATATCAGGCCATTTTGACCTTCCTGTTCTTACGGTTTTCATGTTAACTTTGAAAGTAAACCCTTATAACTACCGAAACGAAGATAATCATGCTTACTGTTCATGTGATAAATTTATTGGCATTATAGATTCAACAAACATATGCATGGGAAATATCTTGTTATATAACGACATCATTTCAGTTTTGTAAGATTAGGCGACAGTAACGTCTGATATCGTTGAAACGCAATCCATGTGTAGTTTGCTTTTAATTTTCCAAGAATTTTAACGAATCACAATTTCTTATAATTTTAATAATATCAATATAATTTATATAACATTTATAACATAACATTTCACGACAGTTGCTTATGATGAAAATGATTTACTTCTTAAATTTTGGAAAACGTTTTATTGCGTCAGCGTTTTGTGATGCTCCGATACTATCTAGCTTAGCTTAGCGTTCATAAAAGAGCTTGTATAAGTCTGTTGTCATTATTCATAAGGGAAAATTTAGATGGCAAATAATAGAAAAAATGTAACCAAAATAGCCTGTAAAAGAAACGTTTCCTTTTCTGTTATGTCATAACCCTAGAACATACCATGGTAAAACAAACTTGATAGTTAAAATAGTGTTATTAAAACTTTGTCAGATGATAAAAAAGCAAGCAGTGTATAAATTTATTTGGTCTGTTTAATATTACATATAGTTACATGTTGTATGGTATGTAAACTTTCACCGAGTTTATATGTACATCTTCAGCAAAGGAAACAGCTATGAAAAGCTGTTTTTATAATTTGATTGCAGAAATAAATCTTGAATAAATAATGACTTTAGCAATATAAGTAAACAAGTAGAATTACAAAATTAAATGCACTTTGAATGGAAGGATTTGAAACACCAAAATCAAGAAAGCGCCTTACTCAATTATATTTTCAAATAAAAATAAAGTAAGACTGTGGTATAACAATTCAGCAACTTTTTTACATTGCTTGTAAAAGACTTCTTTGCTGTTTGAGAGCACACACTTACTGTAATGCGTGTACCGACGGATTAGAATAAGTATTAAACAAATACTTCATGTCATTGGCGCTGGAAAATGTATGTTTACGTTTTATGTATAGTCTGTACTTTGTCTGTAAAATATAAGATCTGTAAACAGGTTCAAGACTATAACTTTTATTTTGCATCCGCCATATCTTCCAGTTTTTTAAGACTCTGCATCATGAGCTGTAATTTCGACTCCTGCGTCTTCATCTTTTCTTTTAGAATTGTTTCCAGGTTTGTTACCTTCGTATTAAGTCGCATGAGTTCTCGACCTGTTCCATCCTATCAATACATGCACAATAAATATACACTCTGTGAAAATGCTAATAAGGCACAACGTTCAATCAACCTGCTCTGAGAACTTATGTATTTAATTATGAAGCTAAGACCAGCCTAAATACATTGCTCAAGCTAACGAGCTTTGAGTAATATAGATTTAATGGAAATGTCTCATAAGAATTTAATAACAGTATTGATTTTAAAAAGTGATAAATATACGGGTCTTCATGAATAAAAATGGTTCATGCTTTTCTCATTGTTCATTCTAGATTATTTCCTTCTTGAATTCAAAACAAACGAAGTATTTGAAAAATAAATATGTTTAAACTTGTTTCAAAACATGTATACCATGTTTATTATGAGTAAAAAAACTTACTTTTTCTGTGTTGAGGGCTCTTTTTATATTTTCTTCAGTTAATCCCCATGATTCTCCAATCTTCTTCTGCAGCCAGTTACAAAATGTAAATCCATTTGGCTTCAAAAGCTCAATTGTTTCTCCAGTACTTGCAACCGCACGCTGTTTCAACCTATCGGGCACACATGGTAGGAGCATAGGTGTAGTTGAAAATCTCATCTCACATTCAAGTGCAAATTTGATCTGCAGTAGTAATACTTTTATACTCTACACAGTGAAATTCAGGACAAGAGTGAGGCGGGTTAGCGTAAAAACTGGTTTTAACCCACAGCTTCATATATGAAACATATTATTACTGTTTCACTTTGTTATGGTTTGTGGTTCATTTGCGAACTCATGTTATTGATGTTCAATTGGTGCGTCAGTTTTTAACTGACACTTTTTAAGTATTCCATATATAACAGGATATCGTTCTTCTGTGTTTGATAACGAATAAAGATATTGTGGTACCTTTGACAGAAAAATACAAAATGTTTGAGATATATCTTGTACTGTGTCATTCACATTAATTTGTAAACGTATGTGTACCATTTCTAGAGTTTGCGATTCAAATATAAGCATATTCGATTACAACTATTTATCATGCCCTTGATATTGACACAAAGACTTCAGATATTCTGAAAACATGCTTACCTGCATTTCTTTTTTGTTCAGACTTGCTCTTTCCTGGAATTCTTGTATATTGTTCACAGCGAGACCAATCTAAAAATGATATATGTAATATATGATCATATCAAATGTTGCCACATCCGTTACTGTTACTGTATTTTTTCTCTCAGGTCAACGAATGCACTTAGTCTAACTCAAACTAATGCGATGTTTTGTAAAAAGAACTTTTCGATAAGAAACTTCTGATTTTTAAGACGTATCCAGTATAAAAATTGAGGAACTTGTTTTTTGTTTTACAAAATAAGATTTTAAATTACATCTTAATCTTATTTTATGACTTGGTGATATAAAAACTTAACAGTGGCGATATTTTATAATAGCAGATACATGTAGGATACATGAAGGATATAAGAGTTTCATTTGATACCGTAAATTCAGATACATGTCCTCAGTGAGACACCCATCCATTTCCCTTATGGTGTTTAAACTTAATTTATTTGCAACAGATTTGTCACAGATAGTTCAAAACTTATTTGATGTTTACCAGAAGATTGATAATCACGATCGCCATAAAGAGCATGAACATGTAGAAGAACAAGTAACTGATGACGTGATAGTGAACGTGCTCTTCATGAAAAATGGTACCAAAGTCCAGCTCTCCTATCATCATAGCTGTAGTCTTCACCAGAGAAGTCCAGAATGTAGCGAATGGCTCCTAGAATATAAACTTATAAACATGCTTAGTTACCAAAGTCGAAGTTTGAACAATTAAGCAGTCCGTGCTCTTAGCAGTAATGTTATAGAATTGTGTGGACACATGTTTCCAGATGGAGTTTACTTAAACCCAAATAGGTTTTCATTTCTCACAAGTTCCGTATTTGCGCATGCCTTGATAAGCTTTAAGTAGCTTTTTGTTTGAGAAAATGTTCATTAAGTGTTAAACTGTATTTTGAAAAGAAAAAGTAATTTCAGAAGTCTGCGACTGAGGATAATACATGCGATACTGTTATATATGTTATACGTTACACTTTACCTGGTTTTGGAAGAGGCAGTGGAAGGAAATAGAAAATGCAACGATCAGTAGCGAAAAGACGAAGAAGAACTTCAGGAAGACCTTTACGATCCGGTAGAACATGACAACATAAATCCCTAACCATTCATGTTTCTGGGTAAACAGCAACATATTTATCCAAGCAAAGAAGACGGAAATTGTCCCGCATGTCCATTGCCATTGCTGTTAGAGAAACAATAGTAATAGAAATTAAGTGAATTCTTTACGAGCATATATCGAAGTCAGACCTAGTGTCACCGAGGATTTTCGTCAAAATGAAAATCAAGAAGGATACCATTTGTAGCTTGAGTTCTTATGCACATTTAGATGCTTGATTTTTTATTCCAAAATGATCTTTTACTTGAAACTTTGTTGATAATTTCACTTACTGCAATGTTAATTTAGAAAAAGTATTTAAAGGGTTTGATACATGTTCAAAAATTTGTTTCGCTTTATTCACATAGTGTGCCATTCCATCAGTATTTTTTACCATCCCAAACTTATCTAATAAACACTTGACATTATGCGCAGCTTACTGCACAAAGTGTTATATTTTGGTGACAGTTTTATAAAAAGAATTTCGGTTGCTGTGCATTTAAATGTGTTAAACTAATGATAATGCCGCATTAGTATTTGAAGTTGGTGATTTTGAAATAAAATAAATTGACTAATATAAAATAATAGTCCCTTTCTTCGCAGTGATCTCTTGTGTTATTGTTGTTGTTGGTAGATATTTCGACAGTGGAAGGGAAGCAACTCATGCATGCAGTTGGTTTTTAAAGACTACCCAAGTCAAATTAAGAAAAGTAATATTTGGAAATGTATTACTTCGTACTTGTAGCAGGAAGAGTTTGGTGTATTGGTTTAAAAGCTTTTATTTCCTCTACCCTTTTTACACACACCCATTTTAGCTGGATTTTACTTGAAAAAAATGTGCTTGATTCCACTTTAATATCATTGTAATAATTCGATCATGTTAGTTTCTTTCAGAAATTAGGGCGGTAAGGGTTGTGATGATACAGTCATGCAGAACGGCAAATATTTTACGTGGTACATCAACTACTGACACTTGACATTGTAACCTTGACCACAAATACGCTTGCCCATCTTTCAGTTTAGACAGAACCATGTATTTTTCAAATGGTTGCCATCTAATTCTGTTTGAATAACAAAAAATGCACATCACAAATATATCTATAACTAGGCTAATCGTGATCTGCAACTTATCGCTAAGGCAGAACTAATTGCAGTCAAAAGGATAGGAGTTAAACTACATACAGGTCTGTATCCAGTATCTTCACAGTCATTATTGTTCCAAACAAACAAAATTGAAGAAATGTAGATTATCCACTCCAAAATATTTTCCTTTACCATGAAATAACCCCATATCTGGCAGGAGAACACCAGTACCAGTTCACATATCTGAAAATACGTTTGTTGCCTTGGTACAAATGTACATTATAGGAATCATTATAGAGAACTTATTTTTAATTAATTGATAAATTAATTTCATATAATTTCAACAAAAAAGGTGATATTGATAACATCTTACATACAGTGAATAGTTTCAATCTACAGATAGTTCGTGCCTATAATATTTAGCCCTGAAGATACGAACTCTTTTCTGATATTAGTAAGAAGATTATAATAATATCAACAAGAAATACATGACTGAGTCACGTACCTCTTTGAAAAGTTCTAATACAGCTAGAATGATGACAAAATATTTTGCAACTGCTGCGAACTTCGGAATCTTGTACAGTGCGATATTTTCCTCTGAACACGCTTCGCTATCAGTTGAAATACTGTAATCAAACGTTATTGCTTGTCAGGGTCTTGTTTCAGCTTTTTAATTTATTTCATAAGAGATTTGTAGCAGAAGAAGCAATATTTTCCAAATTTCATTTTAAACCTTTTTAAATACGTTATTAGAGTATTTAACGTGAATCTTGGGAATGCATACATTCATACGTCATTCAACTGCCAACTTTTACACTTCAGAAAATTCGGCAACAAATACATACAGCATATGACAGTTCAAGGTGATTAGAATGAAATTTGTAAACTTCTGTTTATAACAGGCAACGTATAGCATATTTTCTTTTGAATTTGAATACTTACTTAGCGAATTGAAATGGTGCTTTTACATCTAGTATAAAACCAGTCAGCATCGCCAGATATAAAGCAAAAATCAGAAAATTGATCAAGTGGAAATAGAGACCCACACTATGCCATTTCTTTTTTAGAAGTGCAGTTACCAAAGGATGATCAAGAAGTTCCTTTCTTCCTGATGTAACCTACAAAGTAATCAATCTGTCTTATGTTTCTGACTTTTTCGTGGTCTTCTTAATTCTAGTCATCTTAGTTGATTAGTGTCAAACTAAATTATTTGATAACAACTAGCAGACACAGTAGTGACTATCTTCGTACACGACCTTAGCTCGCTGTGATTCGAACCTGCTTCATTCAGGATAAGCAAATGATGTATTTGAGATCGGATTTGTATGGTTTGGATATGTCATAATGTACAATATGTTGAAGCTGTCAGGTTTGTTTTGGGTATTTTGTTTACGGGTTTATGTTTGTTTAAAGCTATAATGATGCATGAATTACATTTAATCTTAAAGTTCCATTATTTGGTTGAGACAAATTCAAATCACGTGAATGTGTCTTACCATAATCATCAGCGGGTGATTATCTCTTATTATTTCCAATTTTGTTGTGTACGGTTTATTTTCTGCAATAAAATATAAGTTCTGCTATTTAATTTCAGCGGCTTGACATTTGTTGATATTGATGACTCAATGTTTTCCGAAATTTTACTACAGAAACAAAATAGAGATGTCCCTCACATTCCATAATCAGACTGTGCGGATGAATGAAAGGCTGATACAGATCTCTACAAGTAATAAAGAACCGTTTTAATAAGAATAAAACAAAAACAGTGCATGACTTTTAAATTGCACTTAAGCTCGCACGTCCCATTATATAGCACAGCACAAAGAACGAGTTATGTTTTCGAGATAACTGTTGTATGGTTCTGAGTTTTACGTAATGATTGAGATGTGCTTGTTTTTGTAAACATTTTTGTATAATATAATCATGTAAAAAGAGACGTTTTTTCTTACTTTTAAACTGTTCATCTTTTTTCCAACTTCCGAGAAACATCGTGTCATCTAGGAACTCGTAGTTGAACTTCACTTGAAATTCTTTGCCACTCTTTTCGCCAACAGTTGTACAACGATTAAACACTTCTATGGCAGCGTCTTTAAAATAAGATAGGAGAACAAAATTGAGCAGTGCTCTCATAATGTGAATTATACAGTTCCTCATCACTATATGTATGAAATTGGACGTCAATGTCATAAAACACTATATGTAAACAGAAATACAAACATAAAACTAGGTTGATTCCATCTGAAATGAGTATTGAGACCGAATAATCTAAGTTGTAAGAACTTGTTTCGCAATCGAGAATAAATGAGTTAGTATAAATTAATGAGCTTAGTTTGAGCTACAAAGCCTGTTGTATAAGAAACATTAGTACAGTTTTTATATAAGTGTCTTTTATAAAAGTACATTGCCTACCCGGCATATATCGGATAAGCTTTCGCATAGGTGATTCAAACTCGTCCGTATGGTTACGAAGCACGTCTTGCCACTGGTCCGTTTGAATAATTGCCATCACAGTTGCCCTTCAATCATTTAAAGAGAAATTATAAAAATACGTTCTTATATAGCAATAATTTTCGTTTTTGAAAAATTAAATGGTAAATGTATAATAGAATAAAAAGCATGAAATTGCTCCAAGATTCTTGTTCTTTTTTGTATATTTCCACCACGCTAAGTCAGCCGAACGGTAGGAAAAGACGTGTGTGTTTGTTATTTTCTAATTTCAGTTGCATGAGTGTTTTTGGTTTGATGCGCTTGTTTGTTAGTATGAAAGATCTCTAAACAACTGATATGTAACATTGTCGATATAAAGTTTACGTCAAAACAGCTGCACATTCAAAAGAATAACTATACTAGGTCCTCTTGCCTTACCCGACTTACTGGGCTTAAAATGTAATAACGTCCCAATTTTGAGCTATGTTGCAATCCAGTAATATGCATTGTATCTATTCATTCAGTCAAAAGGATTTCTTCATTACAAGGTTCGTAGTCATTATGATATATCGGAACTAATATCATAATAAAAAGTAGCTTACTTGTGATCGTTATCAATTGCTATGTCCAAACAATTCTTTTTTCTGAAATCTGTTTTTTCAAGAATCTTTTCCGTCTCGCTTTCTTCTGCAAGGAGTTGAACAACTTCAGGATGCCCGTTGGCAGTCGCAAACTGAACTGGTGTAAGCTTATAGTAGAACGATTATATTTGTTGTTGAAATGAATTCAACACAACGGGAAGAGTGTGAACATTACGTCTATTTAGAAAAAGGAACTAATCTCTGTGAAAAGGTAAAATTATTTTACTTGTAACTGTTTCGGTAAATTCATTCCTCTTTAATAAAAACAAACCCACATGTCATAAAAATGTTAATGAATGTTTAGCATAATGTAATAAAAGATAGTACCTTACGCTTTGAAGTTTCTCCCATGTCTAGCTTAGCGCCATTGCTGACAAGCACCTTTGCACATTTGACAAGTCCTTTTTCTGCTGCATAACTAAGTGGTGTTCTGTATTCCTTATCTCTACATAAATGTTTATGATACGTTAGGTTTTCACAAAGGAAATGAATGTTATGTTATGTTATCTTTTATTGCATTACGTAGCGTGACGTTACTTATGTTTTGTTTTGTTTGTTCTTGTATTGCCTTGTGTTATATTGTCTTGTCAGGTCATATCATGTCATTTTCTGAAAGGTTTTAATACAGCTCGATAAATAAAAAATCATTGACAATTTATCATTACAAAAGTGTACAAAATGTGCCTGCGAAATGAACCTTCAACTTCAACCTTTCTGATAACAAATATCAAATTATGGATAATTATCATTGCAGCAGTATATTTTTAGGACTGTCTGCGCAAGTGCCGTTTTTGCTTCTATATGTTTATAAATTTACAACATTTTGACAGTCAGTCATCCATTTGTCATCAGGCAATGTCTACTTACAAAGCGTCTACGTCTGCACCTTCTTGTATCAGAATTTCTGCTGTTCTCTTCATACCATGTATAACTGCACTGTGAAGTGCAGTTCTTCCAGATTTGTCTGTCTTGGAAGGAAGCTCTATCCCTGACCTCAACAAGTTATTTACTACTCTGGAACGAATAAACATGATCAATTTAAATATATTATACGTTACCATCTTCATATCCTGTATTTAATTTATTTCATTAAACTCATTATATATCTGAATTTCAGTATTCCGAAATATGTTGTCTTTGTGGCAGCTGTCACCTTTTTAAGCATCTTTTTATAGATAATATAAATATTACAGAAATTAGCATAGAACGTGTGAGACACACTTGCTTCTTTAAAGGTCCAGTACTAAGCGAAAATGAAGTGACAGTTATTTCAATGACATGTACATTACCTTATGCAAGACACTAAATAATGAAGATTGGCAGGTTAAAATTTACAGAAAGTGTTCGGAACACG
>JAUMHA010413032.1:0-10677 GCA_032359765.1 Saxidomus gigantea
TTCATCAAGGGGATTCTGACTACTATGCCATTTTTGGACCAAGGGGATTATGACTAAGGGGATTTTGAAGTACACTCGTGTTAACGAGCAAGTCAATAGATAATATAAAGGAAGAGGGTTTATCAAGGTTAAGTTTTACATTGAAATATTTATGATTGGAATGGCAATGGCCTATTGAACCAAGTGGGTCTTAAATCTAAGTAAGCACGAACACAGGTTCAACCGTACTTAGTTTTATTTTAACTTTATTTGTGTATCTTTAAAACTGCACATGTTTGTTCCACCTTGTTTTCAGAGCAGGTCTGTAATGTTGTCGAACTGAGGGTGCCAGCCGTGCAGTTGTCAGTAACACAAAAATAATGCTCTAGCGCAGTCTCGTTCCCCGAAGTCGAAATCGTAGTCACTACTTTCAGGAAAGGCGGTTGTTGAGGTGCTGTTCAATATGAAATATTAAACAATAGACTTTATTTTTCTATATACTCAGAACTATTCTTTTCTTTAAGAATATAGTACATGTACATGTATTATATCCAAAGTTAAGTAAAATATGCATCAGCGTAATTTAACGAGATTTCTAAACGTAAGCTGTATCAGCTGGGTTTTAATATCCTTTTTGCATTAATCAAATGTTACGAATAGAAGCGCGGTGAATGTCATTTGTATACGACCCTTTTGACCACGTAATCGCTTCATTGATAAATGATGTAACTGCAGATCTAAAGATAGACTGCATATTCAACCGACTCCATTGATAACTTGTCCAAGAAAGATGTGTTTGTATACTGAGTTTGTCATTAATAAATGGTAGACATCCGTGATAATTCAAGTTTTAAAATAAGTTAATCTTTGTTTGTTTTGCAACTTTTTAGACTTGTATATTACCAAGTTTGAAACCAGAATACATGTAAATGTATGTGATTTTATGTGCGTGAGTGTATGTGTATCTGTATATGTGTATTTTTGAACTGTTTGCATATGCTGTTTGTGTGTATTTATGGAAGGCCACAATTAAATTGTGATATATGTACGATTTCGTATTAATGTCTATTTGTGTTACCTTCTGGAAATAAAGATTTTATTATTATTATTATTATTATTATTATTATTATTATTATTGTATACTAGAATGTAACTCGGCTAAATGCCGTTTATCGTTTTTTGGCGTAGTTGAATAAGCTGGCTTTTGACCTACTTTTTAGACCAATCAAATGTTACGAATCGAATCGAATTTATATACGACCCTCTTGATCGCATGATCGCATCATTAATAACTTCGCCGGTTTTGAGTTTAGCGCCACCTAGCGGCCGGTCTGTACATTTAAATCCAAGATGACGGGGAAAGAGATCATGTGAAACATTGAAATAGTTACAGCATTCTCGCAAAAAGTTTGTAAGCAGATATAACGTCATTTTGAGAATAACTGCAAACGATGCAAGTTGCTCAACAAATTATTTCGTGTCCAAACAACACAAACGGTCTTATACACGTGATCGTTCATGCTGCCTATCTATTTCGGTATATATAGTATTAACTGTCCGCTTGTTTTATGAATGAATTGCTATACAGTGTGCAAGACTGGCTATAGGTTTTGAATAGCTCTTGGGTATCTTATTCAGCTCAACGCCGTTTATCTTTTTTAAAGATATTTCTTGTTTAAAGTTATTTTTGGTTTCAGTGTCAGTAGATATATCCTGAATTTATTATAGCTTTAATGTATAAATGGAAGACTACGTTTTATTGTCTAACATGTAAATGTCCCGAAAGAAGGGACTTTGGAAACCCAGTTAAAATTCGAACCGGTCACCTACGGGTTAACAGTCCAACGTTTACCCACACGTCACGGCGTCTCCAACTTTGGTAGATCTTCGGTTAGCGTGATGGAATACTGTATGATAAACGGAAGATGTTAAAATATAATATGATGATGGTGGATATAGGTCCATTTAAAACATAAATGAAAATGTACTCACTATAGTAGCTTGAAGTCAACGAAAGACAAGTCTTTTCCTCGTTTGCCATAACTTTCATGCCATCATTCAATCTTAATTTGTCACTAGCCGCATAGCAGTGAAGGTAAAATTCCAATTCTTTCTCAGTGTCCTGTTTAAGAACAATAAAATAAAATACAAGTTAATAGCCGAAGATGACAGATAAGAGTTTGTTTCGGTTCCCGTCAATAAGTAGAATGAATTAAGGCTACGTGGATAATATACAACATAACTTATATTTTAAGAAAAGTCCGTGATATTTTAATGATTTCTTCGCAACTAATTGTATTTTTTACACGAGTGACTGAGCTGGTAAATGCTGAACGTTGTTCATAAACCCAATCATGATGCAGTTTTTACAAAACCAAAACAAATCTCAGTATTTGTTTTTACATCTCCTTCATAAACTTTTGTTATTGTTTGGTTGGAAGAGGCGTTATCTATTTGGGAGGTCTAAATTATTATTGAAAAATTGTTTATGTAAGTAAAGTATTTATCAATGGCTAAATTGCTACTAGCTGTGAAAGACAGATAAAACTACTTTAGACATTTTACAAACAAAATAGGACAGTTATATCTTGCGATGATTTCAGTGAAGGTTCTAATCAATCACGTGTACAAACTAAAACAGCGCATTCGTGACACAATAGAAACAACGAACGCGCGATACACACTTTGAGATCCAATCTAAATATAGCTTTTATTTCGAGATTCAATCTAAATATAGCTTTTTTTTCGAGATCCAATCTAAATATAGCTTTTTTTTCGAGATCCAATCTAAATATAGCTTTTTTTTCGAGAAATATAGACTTTACTTTAGCTTTGAAAAAGTCGTCAGAACGTGACCTTCCATCGGTTTTGAGGAGATGATTTTAACCGGATTAAAGAAAATGTGCATTTATACGAAACGAAGCCGGTATAGTACTTATACCAAATCATATAATAAACTAGGCCATATTCTACTGTTCGTAAGTAGAACAAAAAAACTCAAAATTCTTAATTAGATATAAGTATGCATATAATGTTACAAAACATTCGGACGTTTTTTGTAATTTATATTGTATTTCTCGAGAAATAACAACAGCAATATAACAGCAATACAGTACAGCCTTGCTTCAAGTTGTTTTGATCGTATGTACATGCTTACATAAACAGTACACAGCGTGTTGTACCAAACCCTGTTGCCATGCCTACATTCAAATAATTGATCGGAACCCTCCGTATTGGTTTCCAACACTCGTAAGCGAACTTGGTTCTGTTTATTCTAAAACTGTGTTTACATATGCTTAACCAACTTATCAATTGCGTGTAGGTATTTTGTTCAGGAGAATATGTTGCTTGAAAGCAATACCAGTACCGGCTCAACCTTCTTTCTTTGAAATTTTATAAAGAAATATTAACACTACGAGCACGATTGTCCCTGCATGCAAGACACCTAAGTACAAAATAACGTAATAAAACGTTCATTATAACACACGCAACAAAGCCAGATTGAATCATCTAAAGATGCAGGACAGGACGAGTTCATGTTGGAATCAGCAAAGACAGTTACTTACGTTTTCGGCAATTTCCTTGTTTCGTTCGACACGACTCAAGACGAAATCAAATCCTTCCTCAGAAGTTTTGGCCAATTTTAAAGCCATTCTTGCAAATGTCGATTTCACGTCTATTGAGGTATTTCCGGATACCATGTGCATGTTTGCTCGGGTAGTTTTTGTTTGCGAGTCGGTTGCGGGAGCAATCGAACCAATTCTCGTCTGCCTATAGCTTGCTCGACCAGTTACTGTTAAAGTATTGTTTGCAATGTCTTTATTGTATGAGCATGACACGTTAACCCGATCTTGGTCATGATCCTGTATAACATCACAACAGTATTCTATATAACTGCTTTTATAAGCCAGCGCTTCAGAATCTAAATTACATGCACGTACAAAAGAGTTGTACACCACAAAGGCGGTTGAAATGGAGCCAGCTAGCAACACGGCCAGAATCAAAAGTATTGCCCCTAATCTGCATGGTGAACAGTCGGTTCTTTCTCCTTTTTCGTCTAGGACACTTTTGACGATATTCTCATTCTGATGCCCGAAGGGTATCTGATCTTTGACACTAGGATGTATTTCTTTCCTGCTATCTCCCATACTCTCAACCGATTTAATAAAATTAGAAACTTTTTTAGCAATAACGGCCGCAGAGACGTAATCGTCCGCTATCTCCAGGGGTTGTCCCAGCATGGTTTCTATGGAAACTGAAAAACCCTTTTTCCCTCCTAGCCAGTTTTGAAAAACTGTAGTATGTTTATCTATCATTCTATTAAACACGGCCAGAAATTGCTTAAGTACTTCAGTAAGACATTCGGGAACACTGCATTCTGCCCTTTTACACTGATGCACATGATGAAACATGAATGTTTTGATTGTGTATGATGGCATGTCGTAAACAATCTTAGGCCCATGTAATTTCTTTTCTAAATAATATATGACACGATTTGTCAGCTTGTTGTCAGACATTCTAATGAGTTCTCTTAAGCTTTCATCTGCCTCGTTTCCGTTAAAAACATATTTAAGAAGTCGGTAAATTTTTCTTTGCTTTTCAGACATTTCGTGTCTTACGAAATGTTGCTCCGTTTCAGTAATAGTAAAATTGACACCCGTTTCGCGTTTTGGGTGGTCGTTCTTATAAACCTTGATAACAAGAACACTTCCGGTATTGATTAGCATTTCTTGCCACTCGTCATAATGAACTTTCAAGTCATCTGGTAAACTTGTTTCGAAATGCACCCTAGAAGTCGTGCAAATTTCGACATAAATAATTCGATTCTGTACATTTGCATTTTCTTTGAAAACAAGTTTAATTTTGGAAGCCGGTCCATGTAGTCCTGTGTAGTTACAAAACTCGAAGAAGTTATCTGGCTCAGTCCTCAGCTCTGCTAATGTTCCTTCCAGTTGCTCGTGAAATATATCTGACAAGTCAGAAGTAAAGATTCTGATGAGTTTATTGTTCTTATATTCGCATTCTCCAAGAATGAAAATGAAATCAAACTCGTCGGGGTAATGGTTTTTAGTGCACTCGTAGAAGCTGCCAACCTTGAGGATATTGTCTGTGCTATATTTATCATGGAACTGAACCAAACCTTTTCTGTCGACCGTCTTGATAAATGTTTGGTACTGTTCGCTGTCAATGACCCTTTGTATAACTCTTGAAACAAAAGATTCTACGCTTTTCTGTATAAATGAAATTTCAGTGTGATCCACAGAAACATTACATTTTTCTTGAAAAAGTTCATCGAAAAATAATTCTGTCTGATAACTTCTTTGATGTGAAGCCAATAAAGGCGTTGATTCTTCACCACTGACGTTAACAACCATTGTATGTCTGTCGAAACCCGCTATACCAGACGCAGTCGTTTCCGATTACCGTTGCTTTGACAATCCTGAAAAAGGAGTTGGTTATACAGAAAATCGAGCGGGCTAAATTAATCCATTTATTCAAGACCAGTTTCCACATTAGATATGTAGACAAGATACGGAACCTATAAGTATTTTCAGCTCGTGACGGCGGACAAAACTGTGCAGTGTACTTCACTTGGGCCATCAAGCCCAGTCCAGCCCAGAAAAAAGGAGTCCTGTAGTTAACTGAATAAAACCCAAATATTGACAAGAAAAACATATTTGAGGAGTCTTACTGACAAAAAGTAAAACGACATTTTTTCTAAATTATCATGTGTGCTAGGGTTTTCCTTAAAATTGAATTAATCACCTTTAAGACCAAGGAATATATGGTAATTTAAAATCACCTAAAAGAATAACAACCGAACATAACGCCATGAGTGTTACAATAAGTATATTGACGTCAATGTTAAGTTTGCTGTTTTCCTGAACGCAATACATCAATTTGGAGATAAATAAAAACGCAGCTGTATTAGCAAACTTAAGTTGAATTTCTGAAGATGTTGAAGCAAATATTTGTTTCTTCGGCGACATGAGACCGATAGGTCACTCACCATTACATTTCAAAAGGTTTAGAAGGCTCGAAGAATATGTTACCATGGCAATATATCAAACATACCTAACTTTCTTAAAGTTATATTACCCTTCAAAATGACCAAATTGGGTTATAGGTAAGAATGATACTGAAAACACAGTAGATGCTTTAAAACATATAAGAAATAAGTTTTACCAAGTTATTTGTGTTATTGGCCGATATAAACTAAGATATACATATCCAAAAAGGTTGATTTTTTATTTTTGACTAGGATAGTCAAAACAGTTTTATATATTTCTATATTCAATGTGAATGAAACTGTCATATAGATCATTATTTTTTAGTTATAACTATGGCAATGTTTATTATTCTAGGTGTATAAATCATTGATTAATGTTTTATTTAAAATTATATTGGTCACTTTGAACGGTAATATCACTTTAAAGAATTTTCGAAAAAGGCATTTAATACCTAAAACATATTAGACTATTTAAAGCCAGTTCTTGACAAAATAAGACCATGATTAAAATTACGATATTACGTGGAATTTACATTAAAATAACACAGAAGCTGCATTTTGTTCTGTAGTCCGGTTGTACCACATCACTCTTCATGTATTCAAAATAAATAAAAGTTAAAATCTGCATAGACCTTTACATCGTATTTGAATACATTGCATCAGAGTGTCTGGCCAGGGAACAATATATATAATGAAATAGTTATATTGGCACCTGCCTGATTTTCCTGAGAGACAGCCACAAGGTCACGTCCCGTACGGTTATGGTTTTATCAATAGTAATTTTAAGTAAATAGTACTTGGTTAAATGTATTTAGGTTCAAATATGAATGAGGTTTGAAGCTTATACAGGCAGGATAAACTCATCTTCGGGAAGTCGCAATAGTGGTGTCGTTTGAATAGATGCCATTGTGAACCCCAGCAAAGCTCGATTAAACTATCTCCAATCTGAGCAGCTTGTAACAACGTTTAACCTGCCAGTTTGCAGAATACCAAATGTATATTTATACAGCACAGCAGGTCCTTTCTAAACAGTTTATCAAAATATGTCCAATCAAGAATAAATACGACCAGATGTTAACTCACAATATATGTATGACTAGGCCTACACACGAGAGGGTTGGATATATGTGTTTGCTGTCTTCTTTCTATGTACTAGTAGGCTATTTCAGTCTCAGTTGTTGAAATTACTAGATATTTATTTAATTATTTTAGTAAAGTACTGACAGTCTTATTGTGTTTATCCTATTTGGTATAAAGCGCATATCAGTAGTGTAAATAGTTTGTAACATTAGAATAATTTACGTCATTATATACTTATACTTATTATAAACCTTTATTCTGCTAAATTGTATAATATTGACGTGTCCGTCTTTCATTGTTTAAATGTGTGTTTAGTGAAATATTATTGACTGAATAACAAACAGTGCCAATCATTGTAGGTTGCACAGATGTACAGACTGAACATGATCTGCACTGTTTGCAAAGCTAGGGTAATTTGCTTCCAGCATGTTAGAGGTACAAATAGTAGTTTAAACGCATATTTTGCACACGGCACGCCAACGTTCGACCCTGGCAATTATTGACATCTAAGGCATGTATTTGACATGTATCAATGATGTACAGCATCTAACGTCAATGAGAAGCATGCGTGAAACGATTGTCACCCCAACGCCTGAGACATTTCAATGGTATACTGTAGGTCAATGCCACAAGCACCTAGAAATCCTGGCCTCGTTTCATCTTCAAACCCCCTTTCTGCATTATGATAATACTTGACAAGAATTATAACTATGAAATTTAGCTACCAATGTATTTAATCAAAATCGCCCCAGCCATCTTTTTAAAAGAATGTTCTTGTTTTCAAGTAACTTATTATTTATTAAGTTTATTAATTCATGAACAAAGTGACCGCATCCGCGCACATTATTCAATATTCACTTGATCCCAGTGACTCTTTATAAAGATCCAACCCCTTTCTTGTAAGTTATTTACACACTAAGTATAATTGCAAAACAGTAACTGTACTTTGATTACATTAGACGGTGTCAAATGTTGACTTGCTTTAGGAGTCCAAAATATCGGCGATGTCGAAATTTGGCACATTGAATAAAACAAAATCATGCCACCTAAACTATGGTGACGTGTATGTATATTAGCATCTACACCCATTACGCCGATAATGTGACATAATTATAACCCGAGGCGGGCGTTTCGGGAACCAGTCCAAAATTTAAACAAGCTTATGAAGTAGAACCTTATTGTTGCAAAGTTTTAGAAGTTAAAGAAGACACAGAGTTGCTTTAACAAAATGTAGAAGTGGAACGACCGCCAAATATGATAGTGTTTACAGTATCTCATTCCTCAGTGAAATATGTTTTCTTTTGTAATTACAGCAAAATGCAGATAATTGCTAGGTATTGATATAATACAGTTTGCTTAAGTTACAACAAGTTTAGTCAGAATATGTCATTCCAAACATAAGTACCGGGCAATAAAACTGCTTTTCATTATTTTTATTTCATTTTGGTTACAGTGTATTCGGGCTTCACCCTAGTGGCCTTAAACCCAAAACATTTTCCTCTCGTATTCAGGTAATTAAAATATTGGTTTTAATATGAAATATCAAGTTGATCCCCTAGTGCGTTAATGTTAGAATCTTGCTAAATATATCTTTCAATTAACGTAGCATTGTTCTGTTTTATTTGGAATTGCCTTAATTATTATGGTGTTGAAGATGATAAGTTTTTCGGTCGTTTTGCTCGTACAGTTAAATAATAATGTTGAGCAAAATATGTAATATGTTTTCCTGAAAGCACTATTCGCCATTATTTTAAAAATAGCATATGGTCATTGGCTTTTAAACTTAGAAAAATTCATTAATAAAACTTTCTAATTCAAAATTGAAAACCCAAGAAATATGTTGAATATGTTAAAACGACATGTAATATCAATAGTAGAAGTAGCAATCTCCTGAGTGTTTAAATAGTATAAACTATTTATGCAAATTAATGTCGTATTGATATGCATAAATATGTTACAATTACCACCGCCCAAAAGATAGTCTCAAATTGTGATTGTATTACAGACTTTAACTTAAAATGTCCGGACATAAAATTACAAACTGACTTACCTAAAGTATGAAAGAAAAAGTCTGAAATCTGTAGTTTCCCTTAAGTAATAGTCTCGTGACCATGTGTCACACTGTATCATGTATAAACTTATTGTTAAGTCGTTACTTCCTGTATGCTAAACATTTGTGTCTCGATATTTGTTATCTACTTTTTGTATCGAACTTTGGTTTAAAGTTCTGATTTATTATCATTATTACTAAAATTAAATAAATAAGGACTCATGCCTTAGCTCTAAGGCGATTAATCAAAACAAAATATCTGAAACACCAATTATATGATTGCATATGACGTAATGTGGTGTAATGATATGAGATATAATGTGAGGATACATAACGGTACTGAAATGCACTGATTTTCTTGATGCAAGATGATGTGATGAAATAAATATGTCATGCGATGATATGCCAAGCAAGTGATGATATGTTTTTATGTGTAATATCATGCTTTGCCAGTCATATATATGATTTAAAATGGTTACATAAAAAGATCTTCTATGGATACATTGAAGACATGATATCATTCTTGTACAAATAGAGATAGCATGTTATCGCGGGACCTTTAAATAATCAGTGAACACGAAATCAAAAGTTGGTGGTGTAGTCCTTAAAACGTGGCTAATATGCTGAAAAGATGTAGGTAACCGCTTGACTGTTATCTCGCAAAGTTTGTTACGACTTCAAACCAAGTAAGTTTTTAGCTTATCGATTGTGACGACGTACAAATATAGCTTCAAACGATAAGAAGTGTTCATGAATTGGTTAAACGAAATGATACATTAAAATCTTATGTGTAAACACAAGAACTCCACCAGGGCTGCTCCTCCTTGACAGAAAACGACAAGAAAGAAGGTAAATGAGAAAGTCATGAGAATTTTGGCTAAATTCACAACTGCACAAATAGGCCAAATTTCATCTCTCTTGCTTGAAAAACAAAACTAGATCAGAGGTCGTGAAAGTTGAAATTAGCATTTAAAACTGTGCATTTGGTTCAAATAGCAACCGGAGTTCTGCATGGAAAGGAATTTTGATAACGGACCACCCAATGAACATGTCTGTGGCCCAATTGTTTTGGAAGAGATGTTGTTTGAAATAAAAAGTTGGCGACTGGCGATGCACGCTGACGGACATTGAGGGATATTTTGCTTAAATAGCTTCTGCTCCTCTTTAACAAAGACAGAAAGAAAATGACACAAATTCTATATTTGTATTTCTTTATATATTATACATTTTGTGTTTATAATATAACTAAATGATTACATGTATACCATAATACGTATCGTTAGAAAATTATATAATAATATCATTCGGCATGCAGAAGCAAAAAGTAAACTGCCCTCAGTATAAAAGAGGAAAATATATATATAAATGCCAATATGTCAAAATCATTCTTACCTTGCAAACATTTTCAAAAAAACATGTATGTTTTAAAACATGTTCATCATTTTGAGCATGCAAGACTTACATCGGTTTTTACCGCTGTTTTCAGATAAAGTGAATCTAACATGTTCATGAGTTGTGGATAAGGAAATCCCACCCGAGGGTTGAGATACGTCCAAAA
>JAUMHA010413043.1:0-10676 GCA_032359765.1 Saxidomus gigantea
TATCTACGGCAACCTTCTGAGCAAGTTTCATGGAAATCAAAAGAAAATTGTGACCTGTAGGGTTATCAAGGAAAAGTCTACAGCGAGACAGACATCGGACAAACTACCATGGCATGAGCTCTGCTGGACTTAGTCCATTGGCACTAAAAAAATGATATGCCACCACTCTGCAATGGCAGCAAAATAAGAAACAGCATAAAAATTGCAATACAGATGAAAAAGACACAAACCATCATCACTTTCGGCAACTGTGATTCCTAACAGACAAACTCTGTCTCATTAAAAACATTTACAGTCCTTTTTTTCTCTGATTTAACACCATAAAAATGCAAACCAAAAAAAGTAACTTTCCCAGGGTTTTACCAATTTTACATTTGAAAATAAATTACTGTCTCTACTGTGCGTTATTTTCACCATCTTAGAGGTAAAGTTTGTTTCCCTATCTTATACATGAGCTGTCTCTTTCTTATTTATAAGCTGTCTGTATTTTCCTTACACATTGCACTATTGCTTATCATGCCAAAATCTCCTTATCTAGAGCAAATTTTGAAGTGTTTTTTTAAGTACTAAATATTCACTGATAACAGCTGAAGGAAAACATTTAACATGTTATCATGTTCGTGTATTCACTACTCACCCATTACAAACATCTATAGGAGCATCTACAGAGTCTGGCCAATATCTATGACATTTGACCTTCATGGCTTCCATGTCCAAGGTCAACATAGCTATGACAGTGACCCCTTCCTGCCAGATCATCTCCCAGAAATCATCTGTGGTCTCAGGCAGTGGTCCCTGACTTACTATATAATCACAGATTGCATCATCAACATCTACCTTTACACGACTTGCATTTATGTAGTCAGTGTCTTCGTTGTCAGATATCTTCACTCTATTTGCATCATCTGAAAAAATTAAAACTAGATCAATATTTTAACAATATTGTATTCTGGGTCACCTGATTTTTATAATGTTAATTTTAGCAAATCTACTGGTTTAAAGTTTAAACTACCTGAATTCCTCATGGTTTTTCTTCAAAATTTTGTAATTTCTACTTGTATAACTTATCTCAAGACTTTAAAACAATCTCCTGATCTTTGGAAAACTTGGCATGCCTTCATTTGCAAAATTCATGATTTCATTCATGATGTCATGTTTGTTTAGGTTTATAGGAGATGAAAATCCTTTATTTAATTTGTTATGGCTTTTAAAACATGCCTCTTCAGTGTTGGACTTTGCAATTGTGATTCTAGGTGCAAATCCATGCAGTTTGGTCATGATAACAGATCTGGGCTGTTCATTTTGCAGTCAGAAGATTTTCAGTGAGTACTTGTATGATCAGTAATAACTTTACCATCCAAATTGAAAGATAGAAAAGTCAATTTGGTAAGTGGTAAATCAATTTGTGACTGCTTCCCCATACTATCTCAATATTGAATTCAAACAAGATAATTATAACAACCCACTGTTGAAAAAATGTATCAACTTTCAGCCCTTTTATACAATACTTACATGGCAGTACATTTCTAAACCTATTTTTTGGTCTGTTATTTGGCAAGGTGGCAGAAGTACAGTCGTCTGTTATTGGTACATTTTTTAGTTGCTTAAATTCCTCCTGAGGATCCTCTATTTCTATCTTCTCTTGCATATCAGATATAACGTTTGGTATGGAAGATTTCACTGCTTCAGGAATAGTCACCAATGACAAGTTAAATAACCAATCAACTGTCACTTCATCTGGCACGGCAATGTCTAAATTTCTTAATGAATTGCACCAACATTTATCACTATTATCCTTATTTGCAGTCAAACTTGTATCTATATCACAGTGTTCAGTATCTTGTTCATTACATTGTTCAGATTTTGATTCATTTTGGCTTTCTTCAGCATTTACTGTACTTTCCTCTTCAGATTCTACATAAACTTTGTCTTGGTGATAGTCTATTACTTCTGCTGCAGAAAGATATTTATGAGCTTTTCTGGCTGTTTCTTTATCTACACCATTTGTTTCACTCACTTCAGATTCTGTACAACTATCAAGTTCTGCATTTTTTAGTATTTCTTCTGCCTGAGCAACTAACTCTTCAACATTATCATCATCTATATCACTTGGCACATGTTTTGTTATTGATAAACTTGTATTATTTAAATCAGTATTTTCACTTTCATCCCCATCAACATCATCTTCCTCTTCAGAATCATCAGGATCAGACTTTACATCTGCCTTTGACACTGAATTTTCATATTCCTCATTCTGACCCAAGTTTGAATTTTCACTATCAGGCTGGTTCTCTGCATCATCAGACTCCAACCATGCTGGTTTCCATCCCTTGTTCCTAAAATGGTAAACAAATGTAAAGATGTAGTAAGAAAGTATTATTTTTTTAGAGATGCTATTATAATATGTAGCTAAGCTGTCAAGCTTGTTTTACCATTTCAAAGGTTTGTGCAAAATTTCAATAAAAAATCTGATTTTTTTTGGTGATAGTGATTTGCACAGAAAAACCTAAATCTTGCTTTTCTAAGTCTGGAAATGTGGATTATTGCATAATAATTCATGCAATGTTACAAGATTTGACAGTATTATGACTTTGCTTATCATTTCCAAAGAACTGTGAGATCCTTAAGTTTTGGAGATAGCAATCTGCATGCATAACTTTCACCTCCAATTTGCACGTCCAAAATCAGGCATATGATATATAGCCACTATTTAAAGAGATATACTTTAACCGAAAAGTGGGACACCAGCGTCATGCTGAGTCATCTAGGTCTGACTATTCTTCAATTTAAAAAAAATATATTGGGCACAAAAGTTAATGTGGACAATAGAGCTTGTAAAGAAAACACTAACCTGGAGACAGTCAAGGAAAGTTTCCCTTGAGAACTTCTCAAGATTGTTGCAGCTTTATTGTGGTTCATTCCAATTAAGGATTCACCATTTATCTGAAAGGAAATAATTCATTCTGACATTGCTTATGGCAAGTGATTCTGCCTCTGAAACCAGTGTAGATCATGATCAGCCTGTACATCCATCAGTATGATCACAATCTGCACTGTTTGCTTCCTGTTACTAAATTTTCAGCAAGCACCCCTTAAGACATTAAATGGTACACTCCAAACTGAAATATGGACAAATCCATTAAAAAGAAATGCATGGAAAAGGTAAAAGAAACACACAAAATCAACAGACCACAGGGTCATCAAACTTATAACTTCGGAGGAAGTCGATTAACAAACATAACTCTCCACTAGTAAATGTACAGAAATCTTACAACAGCAGATATAAATGACCATTAAATCAGGTTTCTATTTTGTAATTCATTCAAATTCGACTTACAGGTGTACACACAACATGCCCTAAAATTATAATAAGAAGTTAAGAACTTTGACCACAAAAGAACAACAAGCATAAAGCAAAAAATAATCTAGCTAACTTGGACTTACTTGTAGGATTTTATCTCCTAACTGTAACCTGCCATCATTTTCTGCGACACCTCCTGGTGTTATAGTGCGTATGAATACACCAGTCTGATTCTGGGTTTCTGCGGTAACCAGACTGATCCCAAGTCCTCCTGTCTCAGGCTTCTCTATATCTATCTGATACACTGATGGCTACAGGAAAATAAAACAAAATGATTGCTGTTTTCAAACTTTTGTTCAATTTACCACACTGTTCAAACACAATGAATACAGAATCTGCTTATTCACAAAAATTCATGTATCTTACATGGAATATGACTTTTCATACTTTGCAAAGTGTTTAAAACTTGTGTTTTATGACTTCTGTTGAAATAAAGCAAAGTAAACATTCATTAAAATAAATACTTTCTGCAGACAAAACTGTAACTCTTTACACTGTCCATTTATGATCATTTTACTGTTACTGGAAAATCTGTGGATAAAGGTTTCTTGATGATTCACTACATATTTCACAACAGATATTATTTAATCAAAATCCTTTATAAATGGTACATAACTTTATTTGCAGTGTAACAACACTACCCGTTTCCTTTCCCAACCTCTCCACCCATCTATTAAACTACAATCCTACTTTTATTAATGGAAATTCTTAAATACCTCGCCTGATTTGGAAGACTTCTGTGATTTTGGACTCCCAGCCTCTTTTTGAGACTTGTCTTTCCAGTAATTTTCTCCTTCTTTCCCTATATCCGTTCTCATATCGCCCGATATCCTGGATTCCTCCAGAGATTCTTCTAACGAGGCTATAAGGTCTTGGAGGGGACCACATTCATCCCCGTCTGTGACAGAGTCCGTTACTTCTTCAGCGTCAGACTGGTTGTTGACAGTGTCTGACTTCTTATCATTATCTTCTTTCTCCTCCTACAAAATGTCATAAAACTTTTTTTCTTAAAGATTTGTCTCATGTGATAAGTGATAAAAAACTTCTTAGGTATACTTCCTAAGTTGTGCTATTCGTTTTTAGTTTAATTCTGTTTACATACAACCATGCTCTTTATCAACTAGATTCAATATCATTTTGTCACTTTCATGTCTGAAAATTATTTCTACTTCTCTTAAAAATACAAAAAGGCCAGTAAAGTTTTAGGTCTAAGTTTACTTGAATAGAAAAAGGTCCCTTAAAATACAAACTGCCAGTTCCAGAGCAAGGCAAACTGAACAATCTGCACATGTTTCATTTCTTTGTTTCTCAAGGTTTAACCCCTGTTTCAACCATATTTCAGTTATTTTTACAGTTGGGCAGTTTACCTAACCATAATTTCTGGGAAGAACCAGTACTATAACTCTTATCTTTCATAGGAAACTGCCAACTCTCTCAAATAAAGATATGGTTGGTAGCAAGGCTGAACCCATGACCCTCAAGCAATTAGAGGTAACAGTGATTTCAAGTCAGTTACTCTAACCACTGCAACCATGGAGGCTGTACTAGCACATGTCCAACCTATAGTCGTACTGCACTCATTGGATACACCAAGATACAATGCCCAGCAAGCATACAACCCCTGACAATATAGGAACACTGATTAACCCTCTTTCACTGGAGCTCTTCAGGCAGGATTTATTTCTCACCTGTTGTAAGCTTTCCACTTCTCCTTCAGTGAGGCCCTGACTGTGGGTCAGACTTTCGACACCAGCTTGTCCGGTGTCACCCTCAGTCGGCTGTTCTCTGTGCACTCGTATAGCCACCTCTCCTTCAGCCTCACGTAACACAGACACCGCTTCGAAATGATTAAACGGTCTCATGTCTACACCATTAACCTTAAAATTTTGCAAATATTTACATAAAGGAATAACAACATACAGATTCTGCACATAGCTTAGCAGAATGTAAGAAATCAAAGCACTGAGAGTACTGTACAGAAGCTGAGTGTGCATGTTATGTATTTAAACAGAAAAATAAGAAATAATTGCAATTTTTAACTGCTAGTAACTAAAACAGATGCTGTTTTCTTATGTCTCACTAACTAAATGACTCAATCATGCAACTGTTCAATGGCGGTGTTGGTGTTTTTCTGTGTTTATCATATATCAGTAACTTAACAATGTGCTTCACTTCAACATGCAGATGGTTCAAGGAAACAAAAGATCTTAAAAAAATACATCATTGGAAGAACTGAATTTTTATCAAATAAATAAGAATAAAGCATCAACATGGCTGTCACTTGAATCTCAAATAACAAATGGTAAAACAGAAAGTAATGTACATGTATTACACAAACCATGATAAGCTTATCTCCTGCTTTCAAAGTTCCATCTGAAAGTGCAGGGTTCTGCAACACTGCTTTAACATAACAACCCCCTGTGGTTTTGGCACCTCCTGCCACTGTAAATCCAAGACCTCGACCATCAGGCTTGGTCAAGGTCACTTCAAACTCCTAATAGACAAAATAATAGTTTTCAGGATTATGCTACAAACATGAAACTCTTCTCTTTCAATTTGTAAATGGAAATGTCAAACATATTTCTGACACTTTTCAGGGCAAGCCTGCCAGAGACTGGTGTTGTTTATGATTCAGAATGTTCATTCAATGTAAAAATTTGCCTGAAAGATGCGGTAATATCAATGTGAAAAACACAAGTTGCAAGATGTGAAAGTAACCGTGAATGCAATTTTTTTTTTCAAAAATGCAGTTACAGAAAGTTTCTGTAGTGTAAATGATCTGAAGTGTTTTGTAAACTGAAATTACAGTGAATAATATTGCTTAAATTAAGCGATAGAAAAATTTATAAATTTGTTGCACATAGCTTTAGATTGCAAATGAAAGCAAAACAAGCCTTTAACTGGATACAAAATGAAAGAACTTAAAAAACTACAGTAGAATACTTACCCCTGGTCTAAGAGGCTGTTGCTCTGGTGTTGGTGAGGGTGATTCCCTCACTATGCACTGGTCCGAAACAGATTCCTCAATCTCACTATCATCTTCAGTTTTATTATTATCCACAACTTCAGTTTCCTGATCTCCTATTTCACCTTCTATCTTCTCACTTCCTAGATCTTTATTATTATCCTCATTGTCAACAACATTATCATCTTCATCAGTATCATCTTTCTCATCAGCATTTTCATCATCTTTTAGATTTTCAGTTATATGTTGTTTACGTTCTTCATTATCATCGCTATCATCGTCACTATCAGAATCATTACTTCCTTCATCACTTTCTTCTATATCTTCAAGTTCTTGATATTTCCTTTCTAATTCCCTCACATCATCATCAACATCTTCATTTTCATCTCTAATGTTTTCATTAACATCATTTTCATCAATATTCACAATATAATTACTATAATTCAAACTTTCCTCACTATGTACAATGTTATCTACAGCATCTGTATGTACATCAGCACCATCTAAATCATTTCTTAGACTTGTATTAAAATCTCTGTCACATTGGTCTACAGTGTATGTGTTAACTTGACTGGTTCCAGTTTCTAGTGATACAGACTGAGCATCTTCTTGTAAAGAATCAGTGCCCAGTCTGTCATCAACAACAACTGAGGTAGATATGTCTGTTTTAGATAAAGTACCACTATCAGTTTCTGAAAAAATTTCAGGCTGACTAGTCTGAGACTGAAAAGTATTTTCTAAACTATCTGTTACTTCTAACTTGTCAATTAATGAATCTGACACAGATGATCCTGGACCTGAATTTAAACTTTCCTCTGATAAATATCTTGAAGGAGATGGGTTTAAATCCAACTGTTCAATGTCAACTTCCTCCTCCTGAACTGGAGTAACATCCCCAGCTATTTCAACACTTGGAGTAACCTCCCTCGATGAATCTTGCACGACTGGAGTAACATCCCTTGAATTCACAGTTACTGCTGAATCTTCCCTAACAATCAGACTACCATTTAACATTTGCTCAGCAGGATTGTTTCTTTTTGCATTGTGTATAAGCACCATTTCAGAAGTGCAGCTGTCCAATAACTCAGCCACCCCAACTTCGACCTCTACCTCACTGTCTCTTAGGGTGTAACCTCCAGACCCTGTACTGAGCAGCGTAGGTGGGGGGCTGACTGGAAGAGGTGGGGGTGGACTGGCAACCTTAGGCAATATGTTCCCATCTTCATCTTTTGGATAGGGTGATAAAGCAAAGCCAGTGGGTGGGGTAATCAGAGCTTCTCGTCTAGGTGTAACATCTATATCACTATCAGTATCACTTTCTGTATCGGTTACATTTGATGTACTACCTGTAGGGGTTATTTCTAAAGATTCCTCACTTTCCTGCAATCAAGAAGAAAATGTTCATTCTTATACTACACATCATCACTAGCAAAGTTCAAATAAACTCTCTACAAAAGAAATTTACCAAAACGTTATTAAAATTGTAAATTATCACCAGAGTTGCTACAATTGATTAAAATATGAAACAGAATACTAATGTATATGTGAGATATGTACTAATAATCTTTCAACTTGGACTTAAATTTGATTTTTGCCATTTTTGCTCATTTCCCACTTCGTTAATTTAAAAATCTCGTGAAAGATTAATTTCACATAGATTTACTATAAGAGAACTCTTAACTTTTAAAATTCAGAAATAAGTCAGTCTGCTCACAAATCGTGAATTCTTTATCCCGAAAAATTACTCCATTACAGTTTGAAATACTTACACAAACAGTTTTATTACACAACAAAGATCAGATGGCTCTAAAACTTTGACTTTACTTTCATTTACAACTAAATTTCAATTTTTTTTATACTTTGTATGATGAAATATGTAAATGATTAAGCATACCAGCAGGGCTAAGGGAGGTAACTGGTCTGGATCAGGATGACACATGAGCAGCTGTACATTTTTACCAGCACTTCTTAACCTTGACATTGTCTCCTAAAAAATAAATAATGTCAATAAATATTTTATAAATAAGAATAATATTAAATCTTTTTATAGGAGTCACAGCAGATTTCCTTAAAACTTCTTAGCCTTGTTGGAATTAAAGAACCATGAGCATCTTAGCAATATGCAAGGAATACAATTTCAACTGAATGGCACCAACAGCTTCATTAGGCAAACTTAGTAGTTTCAGGAAACTGGAAAAATCTTACACTAATGAAAGCTACATATATGTGATGCTAGTGCTATCGTTAAAATGAACATAACCCCACCAGCAACCTTTTAAGAATAATAACTGAAGAAATCAAGCGACTTATATATAGCCCCCTACCAAATTTTGTTAAGTGGTATAAAAAATTAAAAAGTTAAATTACTACAAACAATCTACTTCTTATAAGTAAAATGTTACCAAGAAACAAGAGCATCTTTCTATTCTTAGTACATGTATACAGAAACCTGAACTATGATAAAACCTAAAAAATATCGAAAAGTAATCACTTCACCAGGTCTGTCAATATTTGCATCGGGGGGGGGGGGGGGGTACACTGACTTACAGAACCCTGTTGTTTATTATCTACTTACTGTATGAGATAGCCCAGCCACTGACCGTCCATTCACCGCTAGTATAACATCACCTGAGTGAATAATCTTACTGTCAGCAGCTGGTCCAATCGGAAACACTCGCTTTATTCTCACCACTTGTTCCTCTAGCTGCGCATTCACATCCTGATGGCCACCTATCGTACTAAACCCCAAGCCATAACTCCCTTTTACCAAATCTATGGCATATGTGTTCTCTAAAAGATAATCACCAATTAAAACATTGTCAATCAAATAACCAAAGAACCAGTTTCATCTACAAGGTAAGTGTTCATTACAGATTATGTTACATGTGTATATAAAATAAGATACTCATTAAAAGCTATAATCAAATTTCAGATATCTAAGAAAACACTTAACAGTACAGCCTCAACCAATATCTAGTAACAGATTTAAAGAGAGACTAAAAACATGACTACATTAGTAATATGATTTTATTCTACAATGGGTAAAAGGGAAGCAAGATTAATAACCAAACCAGGTTTTTAAAAGTCCAACTCTATGATATTAAATATATTTTTTGGGCACAGTCCAGTATTGGACCCGTATAATGAAGTTCTAACCAATGATTATGCTTGTCAATGTCTAAAATGGACATCTTCATCTCTCAGTTTGCTTCATACCATTTTATATTCACAGTGATGCTCTATGTAAATTTAGACTTAACAGCTAACACTGCTGACAAAGTTACACCTGGTTATGTTTGTGTGGGCTGATCATAGGGTACACATGCTATATAAAACAGAAATGCCTGCTTATAGCACTAAAACGAAACACATACAGGGTACATATGGAAGAACTAGGGAGATACTCTGCAACAATTTTTAAATTTTAACTTTTAACTCTGCAGGTAGCAATGGTATCTGTGTTTGCAATCAACACAGATCATGATCTGCCTATACTTATACATAATGTAACCTTGATCTGCACTGTTTGCTATTCAGTCTATAAATTTTCAATGAGTATTCCTTTTTTGGTATGCTTTTATCCTTTACCTTCAGTCACAAAAATATTGTAGATATCCTCATTTTGATCACTGGTTTCCTGTTTCTGATCTGTTCCAGTACTACCAGCTTTAGGGGAACCAGTTGACACAGGTGACCTACTGCTACGAACAGAAGAATTTCGTGACCTTGATGACCGCTCAACAACAAGTTTACAGAATGGTGGAGCATTACACAGTGCTTCCACAGCTTCTCTGTGGGTAAAGCCATTCAGACTAACACAGTCAACTTGAAGAATTCTGTCACCTGTAATTTTTTGTAAGCAAAGAAATAAATCCGTGTACAAGCTGTTAAGCGATAACATCCTAATAAATAATTATGTTCTTGAAAGAAAGATTAAAGATTAACAAAATGAAAATTCATGTCAACTACTTTATTTCTTGGTGTTCAACGTAGGTTTCAACAGTATTTGAGTTACTTGCATACCAACAATTTACTTAACCGTTCTTCTGAAGGATCAGTACAACAATCCAATCATTTGGGTAAAACAGAGTGTATTCTATTTGGTTCTAAAAGGAAATTAAAAAGAGATTTTAGTTTTAAAGTTGTGTGCCATAATCATACTATTTCTCCAACATCGTCTGTAAAGTATTTAGGTTTAAGTATTGATGACATTATTAACTCTATTGTATCAAAGGTCAATTCTAGACTTAAATTTTTGTATAGATATGCTTCTGTGTTAGATTATAATACTAGGAAACATTTGTGTTCTGCCCTTATACAATGTCATATAGACTATGCTTGTTCCTCTTG
>JAUMHA010413076.1:0-10676 GCA_032359765.1 Saxidomus gigantea
TTCAAATACTAATGCGGCATAATCATTAATTTAACACATTTAAATGAACAGCAACCAAAAATTGCTTTTATAAAACTACACTATGTTCAGTAAGATGCGCATAATGTCACTTTAATAGCTTTCAGACTTATGGCAGACCAGTTGCAATGACGCTGATAATTGTCTTGTTTACGTTTTTTTCGAAACTCCTTTTTAAATTGCCATCCTTATACTAATTGTCTTACTGCCAATAACAATAAGCATCTCCTAAACAATCAGTCAAAGATTTTATTATTCGTCCTTTTAATTCTTCTTCAGGAAATAATTGGCCATACTCTTTTAAAGAAACCACCCACGCGCAAATTTCCGCTAATGTTTCAACAGCCATTTCCCGTATAATTACATCCTTACATTATATCCTTATTGAGCACAATCCTGAAGACGAAATTGAAAACCTGTGTTTAAGGAAGATAATAAATAATCTCAAGTCTGCATCTTTAGACTACATACTGTTACAGGATTGTCATTATTTTACAATGTAGGTCAACTGATGCTGAGATGAATTCAGTAGGAAAGGGTCATTAGGATCAAGAATTCACGAATTTCCAACATTATTAGAGTCGTTTTTTTGTGTGTTTAATGTGAATAATAGACCAATAATATTTTTCCTACAAAAAATAAATTCCAAAATGCCCTTTCAACAAAAGTTGTTAAAACGCATTTTTTAGTTGGAAACTGTTACATTCAATGTTTGTGTACTTTTCAATAAGAAAATCTGCTCCCATTCACACCTCTATTACTTTTAGAAGAACACGTTGGAAAGAATCTTACGTACATGTATTATAATACTTTTGTCTATCATAATTTTTTACGCTTTGATCTTATCAGATACTGTTTAGAAATTGAATATGAGTAAATGCTTTTTATTTGTAGAATCTAGCGGTATTTGTTTGTTGTTGATCTTTGGACAATGCTGCGCATGTTCCGTCCTCTTTCATAAAGTTTTACACATGCTTTTGAAAGTCAAAGGTTTATGGTTTAAGGAGTGTTCGGTTCTTAAATGAAAAAGAAAACAATTCGGAAGTTAGAAATAGTTACGTTTGCTTTGGTTTGCTTATCTTTGGGTTCAAGTTTCAGACATTTAACTCTAGACGATAAAGCATTTTTTCATTTCCATTTACATGTACTCGATCTAAAGTAAATACTTACATATTATAAAACTACAGAACACCAGGTTGGACAACAATAAATATTTACACAACTACATTAAATATAATCGAATCAAAACAATAATAGTACTTCCGCCATTTTATTAGTTTGTACAAGTTATTTTACGTATTTCACACTTAACCTTCATTATAACAACACAAACTTTATGACTGTTTTCTAATTATTTTTCTAGTTTCTAATGTTGTCATCTACTCTTAACCAATTAGAGTACATAAACATACGTGACGTTCGTGCTGTATAGTTTGTCATTGTTTATTCAAGCATAAAATGTGCTGTTTTTTTAAAATCTATTTTGACGTGTTCTAACAGGTCAATTTTAAGCAATGGACCTGTCTTCCTACTATCTTATCTAGCACGGCGTTAATAGCGCCGGGGATTAAACCGTTCGTGACGTCATATATATGACGTAAACACCACGGACGTTGTCCTGTACATCGTTGAACGCCGTAGCAATTAGAGGCTTTTATTCTTATTTTTATGATTTGTTTTGCTAGAATAGCATAAACGAACGGTTTTTTTTGTTAAAACACCTACAGAAACCCTCGGAATTTACTAGTGCCATCACCCTAACGGGCTCGGGCAACAACCATTCCTAGGGAATATGCAGAGGTTATAACACGAAAAAACGTGCGTAAACCCTCCATATATAAATGTACAAAGATGGGTTCAAATTTATAACTGGATACTAATCACACAGAGTCATAAGTGACATGTTATACTACTAGTTCAAGTACGTCTCTTTGATCGACTTGTGTCATATTTGCCGCAGTTGTATAATTCAATTCATCTACAATTTAAAAATACTCTCGTGTTGTGCACATTATCCGTATACAAATTATGGTAGTGGATGTTTAATGAGAACTTCCTGTTTAATGACCATTTGGAATACTTTGGATTTTATAGTTGTACCTATTTTATAATTTAGCGCAGTGGTTAGAGTGTCTGCTTTAAGATCAAGAGGTTCGTAGTTCGATCCCTGATGGAACCAATTTTTTTTAAAGTTTTTTTTTTTTTTTGGTTGTCAAATTGAATAATATGCAAAATTGTGCCATTTTACAAGATTTGAGAACTGAATCTTAATTTTCCATAATGTTATCAAGCTGTACAGTTACTTGAAAATATAAAAAATGACCCTGCTTATTTCTAAAAGTTCAATATCTCAAAAAGTCGACGGTAAAACATTTTCATTTTTTCTTATATTTCAGTTCATATTCATATAATCAATAGTGATGCCTCTACTCCGAATGTTTTGCTACAGTCGTGTATATTTACATGTATGATTATGTCTCGGGGCAAAATTGGGCAAATTGTATACCCTAGTTTTTGGCATTATTGCATACCTTTTGTTACACATGTTAAGCTTGTAGAATAATGATACATGTTTGTAGTTCTACAATGCTTGTAATACTTTTTGGAACCTAGAACAAAAATAAATGTACGTAAATACTTTCAAACATACCTATCTTAACTTTTAGGTAACTTTTAAATCTGGTCAGTATTTCTTAAGTTGGGGTAGGTAAACAAAAAAACGAAATTAATTTTAAATTAAATGGTGCAATGTCTTTAAATTTTGCACACTAGTCAGTTAACAGATGTAGATTATAAAAAAAATAAGTTTTATTGTATTTAGGAATAGTGTCCATTAGATCCCCAACCTTAAGAACTAAACGAGATTTACGGCAAGCTGTACTTTTTGCCTTTAACTCGAGCAGTTTATGGCCATATGACATGCATTACGGGCAGGCGGTTACCTTGTTACTAAACCTTGGACATGAATACATAAAATATGCGCAATCTAGCCTCTAGCGACTTGTCAATTTACATATATTTATGAAATGAAGCAGTTATTTCCCCTACATCAGTATCAAACTATGTTTCGCTGCCATACATAATCCCATGAGTTATAATGTCTGTCACAGCCAATGATGCCGTTTTGGGCACAAGTAAGGTGAATTATAAACTACAGTTAAATCTTTCTTGCATCTATCAAAGTAAACTACATGTAGGCGAATTCGCTCAAGCTTATCTCTAAGATTATGCTTGATTTGTCTTATAGAAAAGTACACAAACATTGAATATAACAGTTTGCAACTAAAAATGCGTTTTAACAATTTTTGGTGGTGTTTCTTTGTTGTATATACAGTTAACTCGAATATGTACAAATTAACTGAAAGTGATTCTTCCTGAAATGTCAGCCTAAGGTGTCCGTGTCTTTTTCCTCGAACATAAAGTTATGTTATTCTTAACTCTTACCATATTGCCAGCCTATGATTTTGCATTTGCGACAAATGCAGATCATGCTCACCCTACACATCCTGTGATATGGTCACGATCTTCACTTTTCGCTATCTGATCGGTAAATTTAATAAGGCTAATAGTTGATGATACGTAGTAGGCTCCATAAAAAACAGTTAATGGTACTATCATGCTATTTGGACTTGAAGTGGATAATTTAGCATTGCAACGGTTAATCAGAGATTAGATTTTAGTGATAAAATTTCTGTGACATTTGTCTTGATCTATATAATGCTCGCTAGGATTTTTGAATGGTTTTTCAGTTCCGTACAAAAAGTCTTCTTGTCAGCATAGTATGTAATTGTTAAAAGCTGTATTATGTTCAGAAGTGCGTGACGTTAAAATTATGACGTGTTCTCTTCCACATTTAACATTTTTACTTTCAAAATGGATCCTTGTATTTGTCTTATTTTCGGGTATGTTATATTCATTTCTCAATTGTCACCACATGTATTTTGTATTCAAATTAACATGCAACATATTTTAGTATTCTATAAGTAGCCTTTTAGGACTTTTGCTTTTTGCCATGTCAAAAATTTCAGATTGAAATAACACATCCTAGAAATTAACCTGTCACCTAAGTGAACAATGTCAACAATGTTAATAATGTTTTTAAAACTGACAAGTACGTTTCAATTAGTGTCATGGCAAAATTCGAAAGAAAACGGTTTGCTATTGCAGTTCCGTATTTCCTTGGCAAGAATGAAAATTATCCTTCCTTTTATCAGAAATCTAAGATAGAAATGTAATACTTTTGGTAAGTTTTAAACACATATTAAGCAAATATTGCAATTTGAAGCTCATTTTATTAATGCAAAGTGCTTAAAGATGAGGCTGGATTTGCCTTTTCATCCTTCACTCTTGAAGGTATTGAAACGTATCTACCTGTTACAAAACATGGCATAACACTTATCAAATGTACTGTTATCTCCGAGAGTATAACTGGATGGCAATTCTTAATAGAAATTGATACATGTCTAGTATAACTTTCTTAGAGACTTTTTTTCTATTTTTCTATGATATTACAAAACTTCTGTATGTCAATATAACCTTGGACTCGTATACTAACGCATCAATCTGTCCTGAAATAATTTGTCTGGTCTCCTATCGATTCTACAAAGTTTGTGGTAATAGCCACGCCTTTTAGAGAAAAGCTTTCAATATCATCTAAAAATAACAGTATATTTCTATCGCGTTGAACTAGAAAATATTAATTGAATATTTCATAGAAACTCAGTCTCTCAATGCAAAGATTAATATCACATGGCTGTAATTCACTGTAATGCCCATCGAGCGTTATTTAACATTGTTTGAATAAAAAATGCCAAAAACACATTTTGAATATTAAGTGGAATAGTCATACAGTGTTATAATAGAATGATAAAATTCAAAATAAAAATTAAAATGTCTTCAAAAATGGCTTATGCTCTTGAAATAGTTTGAAGAATGGACCAAAAAAATGTCGTATGATAAGTCCAATTACTGAAGTCATGATTGAAGGTGAATTCTTGTTGATGTCAAGCAAAACTTGGATTTTTAAAAAGAAGAATGGTTTTTAAAAGCTGAGAAGGCAAAAGAAGACAAATCTAAAAACAATATACATTTGTAATTGAGGGCCAGTGAACGCAACCATAATGCACCACAAAAACTTAACATGAATTAAGATGGATAATATCATTAACGACACTTTAATTGATTCATTTAAACAGAAGATTTCTGAGAAAAATAGAAATAATTTAAACAAAGATTTCATGGAAAACATCATTACCACATTCAGTTTGATGCATAAGTACCTTTTCTACAAAAATAATATGTATCTGAACAAAAATGACACACGTTTTTGATAATTGTTTTTAAGAAGATGGTAACCACGTCGAAAAATACACTCAATTTACAGTTTCCAGAGAATGCTCTGATAAGTAAAAGTGCCTTTAGAAAATCTATTTTAAGAACTCATTCATTACTTGTCAGTTATAAAAATACATTTCAGAGTGTCTCTATTTTGTCTGAATCTTCAGGATTTATTTTTGCAAACTAATATGTCTGGTATTTTTGGTACATGGTAATTAAAGGGACATACCCTATAACTGATGTCGAGTAAATAACCTCAAAAACATAAATAATAGAATCTTTGGAAGTATGTTAACTGAACCAAAAAGTTTCAGCTATGCATTCCCAGTCATTATCGATAAAATAAGCGGTTTAAAATATAGTGCAGTACCGTAAACCATTCAGTAGTCTTTGTTGAGTTGTTGTTGTACAATTAATGGGTGGATGCGATTTATTACAAAGCCTCTATATTGATTAATTTTGGTAAAATAAGGCATTTTTCGCCATAGGTTCTTCTTTGAAATTGTATTTGTATCATTTTACGTTCATTGAACGCATAATCTATGTTTCGAGAATATAATCTGCTAGATGTAGGGAGTGCCTCTTTAACGTGACCTTTATTTAAAAGAGAATAAAGTTTCAGTGAGAAAAAAGTTATTACCCGTTTGCCTTTTCTTAAACTACAATATTTCTTTACGCTGGTGCTAATAAAAAATATCACTTAAACTTAGATAGGGTAAGATAGGTGGATCACGTTTGGTTCCTGACCAGATCTTATTTCAAGATGATTTCATCTACAGGGTCACAAAAACAGACACCCAGTCTAATGCGAAATGATCGAACCCGCACAATCTTGTACACAGCAGCCCTAAGACGAAAACGAAAAGTTAAGACTCCTACAAGTTTGTAATGCCTTTAAGTATGTGACTGTGAAGAACTCATCCAAAGGCAAAGTTATGTGACTGTGAAGAACTCATCCAAAGGCAAAGTTATCAATTAATACGATCATGACACATACTAGCAATACAGTTTGCAAAATGTACTTAAAATCTTAAACGAAACATTGTTTTCACTGATATCTGTACATAGTCTTGTCTAATTATTATCCTGAGCAATTTAAAGTGTTTTCATACAATTTCATTATATTTTTCAATGCCAAATGACGTTCTACAATCAAATCAACTGAAAATGATTTGACAATCATATAAATATGTTAACTTTATTTGCTCGTGATGTATTTGATAACATTTTCCGATAATTACAACCACTTGATTACTGCACAAATTGACATTGATTTAGACATAGCAATTTAATACGCACTAGAGTGCGAGAAAATTTTGCTAACGACTGTTTCTTGATAAATCCATCACTCAGCTGAATTCTGAGAGTGTTGTTTTTATGCTATGATGAGTCTTCTATGTGTATCGGTTATTCGTGAGTCTTGACTCTTTAAGTAAATGCTTTAAGAAACCTTTCTACTTATTGAACTACTTTTTTCTCTCGATAAGAACATCTAAAACCTGTATCAAAATGTGATTTAGCCGCAAGACGAATTGAAATACGACACTAATTAACGCTCGAGGCTGTGTTAATTAGCCGCTTATAATCTGTTTTAGTACAACTTAAAATTTTGATCGAACTCAGTTGAGATACATTCATTATAGCAGATCTTTTGAAAAAAAAGTGTTAAAGTAAATAAAATATTTCGTCCAATGACTTAATTGAAGTCTTATCTAATGTAGATTTGGTAATATTTGCCTGACAACAATCGTGAATATGAACATATTTACAGAATGTCTATTATGCTACATAAAGCTGCAATATGTTTGACACCGCCACTAGACCATACAATCAATTATAATTTTATGAAGCCTAGATCTACTTAAATTGCCACACAAGCATATTTTCACGTTTCTAGATTCCCTATTACGATTACAGTGGAGGGCCACCATATCTTGTTTTACAATAAACATTATTTACAAAACCCCTGACATTTACAAAAGGTTTCCATTCTAGCTTGAAGTAGGATTGGTCAATTTATTCCGGGAATCGAAAAGTCATTATTTTCTTCATTCAAGTTTTTTATGTTTCTGACTTTTTTTTTTTAGAAAATCCCATGAGTAGCTAGTCCATCACAACCAATTATGCCGTTTTAGGAACAAATTACAGGCGACCTTGACTATAATTACGTCTCTTGAATTCGATAAACTCCTTCTTGCATATAAAGAATTTAAGTCTTAAACGAGCGGATATACGTCTGTCTCTACAAAGACTGGATAATTACTCTATACAATTTTTTACTGGGTTTGTTTTGGTTATAACTACGGATACATTAAAAAATATTATACATTGCTTTTAGAGGCTCTAAGATAGTAACATTAGGGGTATGTTAGAAACTGTTCGAGCTGTTTCCTGTAAATATATTGAAGACATGTATTACAGAGGACATATAACTATGCTAATAATTTGTCTTTCATCGGTATAGACTTCGCTAAAGCGATTTACTCATCGAAGACCTGCTGTTAAACAGATATGAAATTTATGATTTTAGTTTCCGTACTATGATGGAATTTACTGTTCCACTAAAAAGAACTTTTCTTAGAATACGCCACAAAGATATGTCATATCTAAAACATTTTTCAAAAATATGAAATTCGTTCAACAAATAAGCGAATCAGGCTGGCTGTTTTACTCGCTGGGTTATTCCAATATTTTTGAGACTTTTAAATACCGATGTTACTGGGTTAAGAACGCTACGAACCATTGAGTATGGAACCTATTTTTTTTACTATCATGGTTGAGAGTTAATCATAAAGTTGTTACAGATAGGGAATGTGTCACTACAATAGTACCATTCATGTAACTGTCCTGTCCAATGGTAACCTCTACTCTACGGTCAGACTAATGAGTTATATATGTTTTAAATTCAATCATCTTGCTCGCGTAGATATTTATTGCAAGCTTTGTACACGTGTTCATTACATGTGTAAGATTTCCCAGAAGTATTTTTATGTATTTTTCAGTACGATATTATTTATTATTTACCTAACGAAAATAATTTTATTTATAATTCTTAGTTCATTTTTATAATGAAATAGCAGATTTCACGCTGTCTTTCTGTGTTAAATTAAATGAAAATTGCTATATGCTCTTTGTCACTTTCATGTTAATGTCATTCTGTTTGTAAAAGCCATAATGTTTAATCCTCCCACAATTTACGAAAACGTTACATAAAAGTTATTTTGGAATGCTTGCGAAGGCGTCCATGTGCAAATATGTAATAAAAATAACTATCTAGTATGGATTTTGAGAGCTACTGCTCATAAAACTTCAGTAACATACACACTCATAATAAATCCTTAGAAATGCGTTCTATAGAACCCATCTGCTTAATCTCGTCTGCCTTTAAAGCTGCTCGTTCACAGTTTCCAGTGAAAAAATCATTTTCCCCAAAATGATATACTTAAACATGAAATGTAAAGGCCATTGCTAGAATCAACAACACAAGTTACAATCTAGGAAGTTATTTGAGAAAATTCGTTGCAAAGGTTGGTAAGCTTGGTCTTACGGCACCGCTACATGACATGTTTATACAGGAATTTTAAAAGCGTTTGTAACGCTAAGTAAATTGGTAGCGCATTATTTCAAACATACAGATATACTTTACAGGAAATTATACTGGAACCTTTTTAATTTACTATTCGTACTAAAATATGTTATTTTCAGACAGTTTGAAGACCTTAATTTTTTCCCAAAAATCTGAGAGCGAGCAGTTTTAGCCCATTGCTGTACTAAACAGAAAGAAATGACCTACACATATCTGTTAGAAGGCATCCTTTTTAAGCGTTTCAAAAATGAAATATAATCACTGTCGCTGAAAACATGAAATAAATTACTGTGCTTAAGCTTATTAAAAACATTTCCCAGAATTTGTCAGTGTAGAATGTATGAATCGTCATAATTTGAAAAAAATGATATAGAGGATAATTGTTGGTTTCGGTATAATATCAAGTTATAATTTCACCGAGTTGGCACCAAAAGTGATATTTTCACGAGTGGCGCAGCCACAAGTGAAAATAACTACTTTTCGTGCACACGAGTGAAATTATCGCGATATTACCTCGATACCAACAATTTTTCTGTTTATTTTATGTCTATAACTCTACTTTTGTTGAGTTTGTTTCAAGAAAATGTCTAAATCGCGGGAAACGTCATCAGAAAGGATAACAAATATGACGTCATTTTAACGACGTCATCGTCGTATGGTTCCCTGCGTTCGTTACGCTCGGTATATATTTTGACGTTAAACGGGGCGTAAAATTTTGATAATTTTCGCTGAGTCGACAGTGAGTTTATCGGGATATAATTCACCGTTATATTTCGATAAACCACTGAAAAACATAAAATAATATCCACACTTACTTCAGGATTATGTAGCATTTTTGCCATAGTTACATACCTAAACCTCAACCATAAGCGAGCGAAGCAATCACAGCCAATTTTAATTAAAATATAGAAGGTTGATCAATGTTATCAGAATATTACATTAATAAACGGTTTTCATTTCAGGAACAATCATTAAAGCATATCTTCCAATTTGATATCTTTGTTAACCAAATTTGGTTTTGACTCTAACCCTGCTGGCAGAAATGTATTACGCCTTTGAAACCAAATCACGACTAGACTGTACATCATTGCAGTCCGATCATGATATGCACTGTTTACTTTTCCATTTTTGACCATGAACGATTCAGTGAGCATTGCTTTGGATAATTGCATCTTTTCCGCCATTGTTTTCGTCAACGGTCCTTAGGAGATTATTACGCGCGGGGGTAACAGAAACGGTCTCCGTTCGTCTGGCCTTCTGTCACATTTCCTGTCCGCTCCATATCTCTTTAACTTCTCGAAGGATCTAAATGAAATTCAGGTCAGATGTTCAACTCATCAAGACGATGTGTAGGACCCATAATCCGGTCACGCTAGCTTAAGGTCAAGATCACAAATAAAGGTCAAACGTTTGAGTCTTCAAATGGTGTCCCCTCCATATTTCTTTAACCCCTTGAAAGAGTTTGATGAAACTTTGGTCAAATGTTTACCGAATCAAGTTAATGTGCAGATACTATGATTTCAGGTTAAATATTTACTATTTCATTATGAGCAGAACCCATGACCTGGTCATGTTGGGTCAAGGTCAAGGTTAAAGAAGTCAAAGGTTTTAGTCTTCAATTTCTTGACCGCTGCATATCTCCTCAACCCTTTGATGGATTTTGATGAAACTCTGGTCAAATGTTTACCTCGTCAAGTTAAAGTGCAGATACTATGATCTGGCCTCGATGACTCAA
>JAUMHA010413087.1:2170-22450 GCA_032359765.1 Saxidomus gigantea
AAATACAAGTGACTTTATCATGGCGTTATTGTATTGATGTTGAACATTGTACGACCCGCTGACAAAGTGTATATGTTTACAAGTATTTTCGTCATCAAAAAGGACTATGAAAACATAATTCTGAACAGTAGTCTCAAATTGAATCAAATTTCTGGCATTGCAAAGAACATCTTAATATGCTGTTTCTTTCTATTGTGCTCTTTAAAGTATACGAAATTGCATACAGTTGTTAGTTCCGGTTGTATCTTGTTCTGGTTACTGCAACAAAATATTACTTGAATGTAATGTCGAAAGCACGGGTAGAATAAATAGCTTGATTGGTGAAAATTAAAACAGCTGTTAATAGTTCGTAGAATCGTAATAATACTCAATACAATACTAATTATTTGATTTGATGTGTAACACTGACATGTTAGAATATAAGCTGAAACGAAAACGTTTCACATGTGTAATAAAAGATATTTCGTTTTGTGTAATTTCTACAGTTTCGACATTGCATCCGAAATTACAGATCAAATATTGGATGCCAATCAAAACTTTACTGCAACATCAGTAATTCAGCTCCTATTTTCATGCGCATACTGGAAACTTCCATATTTATCACTTCTTGAACATTTGTTGTTCTTCTTCTGTTTAGCAACCTTACAAAGCAAAACACACAACAAAAATACCTGTGCGTTTCAGCTTAAATATAGTCAGGAATTGCGTAAAGGTTTGGTTTAAATTTACCAGTTATGCGTGACAAACATGTCCTTGGTGACAGGTAGTTACAACATCAGACTATACTTGTCGATATTTCAGACAGTTTAGTAACTACATTTTTGGCAGACGTGTGTCTGCAATTTTAGATTTGTTTATGATGTATCATAATTATATAATTTGTACATAGAATGTGTATGGAATGATTTGCCAAAATCTGTCGTTTGTTATTTTTGTCTATAATCTTAAAGGTTTGTCTGCCTCTACTTCTACCCGTATTGTTACATCCACCTTTAAATCTACAGTCTGTCAAGCTGATCATTTGGTTCGGGCGGGACAGGAGGGGTAACATTTTGTTAAGCTAGAGGTTGGTAAATCGTTAAACCTGGAATAAACCACTTTCCCCGGACGTCAGTGCCATTATGCCAATGTCAATGTTCATCAAGTTATTTTGGTTTATTTGGGTTTTTGTGTGGATTTTATTTAGGCTTTTTGTGTGGATTTTATCTAGGCTTTTTGTGTGGATTTATTCAGTCTTTTCGTGTAGATTTTCGACTTATTATGTACAATTTGCTGCCTTATTGAAATGAAGTTCGCTACAGATTGTACGCTTTTCCCCCTCACTGTTTGACCGTCTCCTTTTGTTGATGATACAGCTTACACCTATAACATATAGAAAGTTTCAACCCGTTTTATGCCATGAAGTTTGCGTTTAATAGGCAATTTATGTAGCCTTGTGGCCAGGAAGATGCTTATAGAAGACGTAAAATATTTCTCAGGAACAGAAGCTATAAATTGCACTTTATAAACCGTTTCCATTGACACATGTCATTTATGTTGCAGCTTAATCTTGTCTTTGATGTGAAATAGCCGACAATCGCTAGAACATTTCTGTGTTATGATACACGTTATTGACTGTGCAGTCAATTTGGTTAAAAGTAAAGAAATGTTTACCAAAGCACTGGTTCGTGTGGAAGTTCACGTTTCTCTTAGATTATCTATCAGAATGAAGGACGAATTAACACTTCTGTACGACCCTTTTCTTTAACGGTATTTCAATCATATATTTGATAAAAGAAGCATTTAGTTTATATGCGTCCTTTTGTTGGGTAGACGTGCGCCTTGATATAGTATCGGTATAGATATATAATTCTAACTACCTTCTCACAAACAATAAAATAATAATAATATGCAAATTTATAGCAGCATTTGATTGGTTAGTTATTGTATTTACTGCACATATATCACCGAATACAGTAATGAAGTTGTGATGTGCAGGTTGTTCTCTTGAAAAGGAGCTAAGCTAACTGTCCTGCTCGTAAGTTTATGTCTTCAAGGTGTTGCAAAATACATGTATGTCGTAAAAAATTGTTTCATTTTCAGTATTTGATTAATTTCAAACGTACTTATTCTTTTGATGATGAGTTTCTGTTATGTTTCAAACGGGGAGAGCATCGTCTCTTCAAATTTAAATTGCTTTTAATCTAAATTCCTACTGTCATCACTACAACATTATTATTGTTCAGTGGTATAATGCTATTCCAATTATGTCACTTCAAACCGCTAAGTAACATTAGTTCAAAAGAAAGCATGAAGCAAAAGAAAAGTTGTAATAGTGTAGATCTAATACGTATGTTAAATAAAGTATGAACCTTTATTTTAGATATGAATTGTCTATGGTATTGACGGAATAATAGAACAATTGTATGTATTTTAAGAAAGGCAATAAATCGTAAAATACAAGCATAAGTAGTTACATTTATATGGTTTGTTCGGCAATTACTGTGCTTCCCAAAATAATAATTGTCAGGGTTTTTTCTTTTCTAATGGACCAGGACACAAAGAGCTAAAATAGTTAATCACGTCAATTTTCAAATTGTTTTGTATAATGAAAACATTTATCAGTTGTTGTTTTTGCATCATAACAAACCCATTTCTTTTTCGGAAAAGAAACGTTTTCAACAGGGTGTATTGTCTTTCAGTTATGGTTAATGACGGATTTCGTTTTAAATGTTCATTTTTAAATTTAGGATGACATGGGCATTTGGCATTTTATTAATTTTCAATGCAAGTCCAGTAACAGACAGCAATATAGCCTAGCAAAACAAAATATGAGCAATTACAACAATCGCCCGCTGCAACAAAAAAGCGCAAAATGCACCAATATACAATGTTTATACCTTTACCTGCTTTACACAATATGGCCCCATGGCTGTTTCAAGTCTCTGTGGCCCTTACACTAATGCTATACACTCAACCGATTTAGAAACGCAAAGATTTCTCCTGTTAAACATTTTTATTTGAATGACGTTATTGTTTTTATTTCTATTTAAGTCATTTTTTCCGATGAAGTATTGCAAATTTTAAGAGAACTTAATGTTATATTGTTTTTTCTTGTATATGAAATTTGAATAAATTTGAAACACAATAACACTTTTGAAATAAATAGTTTGCGACGTTTGCGTTTCTAAACCTGTTGAGTGTATGGTTGTAGCTCGAGGATACTGGTAGTATTAAAAGCGTCGTTACAGTAGGACCAAACACATTCACAAAAATCTTTAATTCTAATATTCTGTTGGAATGTTATTTTTACATGTTTTTAATCTACAAAAACATGCATTTAAGTAGATATTTGATATGATTGTTTCTTTTTTTATTGAACTTTTGTAAGTTGTACAAAACAACACATCCTATCAGTCCTGAGTAAATAGAAAAAGTAAATACACTAGAAATGTTTTATATGTTGCTGTAATTTATACAAACAAGGCCGTTATTACGTTTATACTTCTGTTTTGATATGTATTGTCTACTTCAGTAGATTTCAGGTTACAACTTAAATACTACAAAGTTACCTCAATCTTGTATGATTTATTGATCCAAGGAAGTATTGCAATCTTTTAGTAATGTGTCGCTGTTTTAGTCCTCTTGTCATATGTAACAAGTCTAAAAAGTGTTGTTCTTACTAAAAAAGGGTAGTTTTCCTAAATATATGTGATTGCCACGACAGAGTGAGTTATAACTTCCGCCACAAAGATGACTTCCAGACACACAAACGCATTGATAATTACCATGTCTTGGACGCCGACGGTTGTATAATTTCCTTGTACTCATCTGTCTAGATATATCAAAACTTGCGTAAAGATGACGGAAGATTGTGGTTACCTTAATGGTAAACCTCCACAACAAGCAATAACAAGAGAGAATTGGAGGGACGATATAGAAATGTAGTATAAAGTTTCTGTTTCCTAGTGCCTTGTGACAAATGGTCTGTCAAATATGAATAACTAAATAGATGGCTGTTTCACCTTGACTATTGCGGTGCATTCGAAAACTCATAACTGAGTTACCAAGTTCAGTAAAATGTTGATTGAACAAGTCTTAAATCTCAGTGACATCTTGCAATGAATTTTACTACATGTCAAAATATGTTTAAAAACAAATACATCATTTGGAATTGAATGACAACAAAAACAGGATGTTACAAACCTCTAACAATACAATATCATGGATTTTCAATGTAATAAAAGCCGTGTTTCGTAATAACTCGGAATCGTAGCCTTCTAAGACGGTAAATAAAGTGAACATGCAATGCATTTGCTATCGCGTTCTTAGCTTTATGATATTGCAAAGTACACTTTCCTTTTGTAGTTGAATTCCATAAGAATTTATACGAAATTGCTTATACTTTACCGTCATCTGATAACTCCTATAAATATTAAATTGTACTTGAACATGTTATTAAAGGCATGGATAGCAAATAGTATAGCGTGATGGGTAAAACCTAAAGGCGCGTAATACAGTCTTATTTGCGTGGAATTGTATTTGCTTATTTTGCAGGCTTGCCAATATTTCTATAGTCCAATTGATGATGTATATTTGTAAAACTTGTATTGTTTCATCTCAACTGAAAGCAAATACATATCTATTGCGAAACAAAGACAATTTTGATGTCTGTTTCCGTTAAGTTTCGTCGACGCAGTGGAAATTACAAATCAAATGTTGGATTCCAATCAACGAAGTGCATTTAAATAGGCGTGATTATTGAAGCCGTATATTGCCGAAAGGAATTGCGACATATCCTTTAAATACATGTGTTTAACTTCAAGTGTGTATAAAAGAAATAACAGATTCAAGACTTTGAAACTTATATTTGTGATGGTGTATGTACTCGCTGATCACGTGTCTGAGAAAAAGTATCATTTTCTAACATGATAAAAGTTTTACGTTCCGTTTTTTATTGATACATCCAGATTTTGTTATTTTCCAATTTGTTTAATATGTGTTTATATGGTCTCTAATAAACATAATCAGAGGCCAGTGGTTTGCATACTCTTGCACTTCTTCTTTGGTATTGACATACAGCTTCATATTTATTTTATTTTGACACTTTGACTCTTAGTTTAAGTTCTTCAAACCTTCTGAAATTAACATATTTTAGAATGAATAGTAAAAGAGAAATGTTCATGTATAAATTCCTATCAAGTTTATCTGTATATTTGAAATTATACACTTCCAAATTATTAAGCATTACAAATGATTTTGAAAATCCAAATTAAACCATATAGCGTAGCGATGACGTTAAACCAAACCCATCAACAGTTTGCAAATTGCTACCTAGGTTTTTACTTACGTTGTTGATTCTAGCCATATCTTTTACATTTTATGTTTTAAGTATATCATTTTAGAAAAAACAAAATTCACTGGACACTGTGAACGAGCAGCTTAAAAAATCAAATTTAATTACTTTTCATTCAAATATTAATAGAATCGTACGCGTATCCTTAACATTGTATGTTTTACAGACCGGAAGATAATAGACACACGATACTTTCGATGATGAACACTATTCGTGAAGTAGGTACATCGTTGCTACTAAAAACGAGCCCGCAATGTGGGCGTTAAGTAGCTATGGCAACAATAGGTAACTGTAAGTTCTCTTTGGTGTCATTTATTCCATATAGTATGTCTTATGTGATTGTTTTGGGCTTATGTGGCTAACAAGTACAATAGGGGGAACAATAGAATACCCCCACAACTGCCGATTTTAAGTACGTCCGTCTCTGTTATTTTAGTAAGTGTCCAAACGTCAGTACCTTTGCTGTCATTTACAGAACTGTTTCAACTGATGCAATACTTACTCATAAATCGTAACTGCAATTATTGCACTTCCTTCTAATAAATAAACAAACATTTCTGATCCCAATCAAACTGAGCCGATGTAGAGAGATAGATTTATGCGTGCAATGTCATAATATATTATATATTATACAAATTGCATTAACACAGTGGAGTAATAACGAAAACCAAAAAATCAAACTATTTATGCCAGCGTTATGTGTGTTTGTTTAGGGCTCTTTTTTATATGAATCTTAAACTTCAATGGATCTTACTAAAGTATGTCAGTAGTATTTAGTTTGTTGAGTTTTACATGCATGCTAATTACCTAAGTATAGAGAGTCTCTCGTACCAGTTTATAATTGCGTTTTGTTACAGCAATTTAGATATGTTCTGCTCTGATAGTCAAAGTCGAGTTTTCTATAATTGCCTTTAAAGGTTTGAAATATAATTGTTGGTGTTTTTGCAGCACGAATTACTAGACAAGGTTTTATGTATCGACAAAGATCTATTTAAATATTTAGAGTCATGTTCTGCTGTGTCCGGTATGGCACTAGATTATTACGCAGTCTGCTTTTACTTCCAACACGATAATAAGGTCCCCCGTTTCATATCTGGTCTGGCAGAATGGCCACTGTGTCAATTGTCATCTAAATACATCTAAACCGTGTCAGAAAAGTACATGTCTGTATTTGGCATAAGCTGTTGAATCTAGTGAACTCATTTCATTCCATAAAATCTGTGTTTGATAGGATACTTGTGTATAATTTTTCAAAGTTACAAACGTTCTGGAAAACATCGATTCTGACAAAGACAGGCACTTAGTTCACTGGAATAGACAGGATAAGTTTTACTTAACTAACGTGGCTTTCCGTTGACACTTGTCAGGAGAACGTGCATTTATGTGGCAGTTTAATACTGCCTTTGATATGAAACAGTTATATTCTATAAAATTATACCAACTGACCTACAATTTCTACAATCAATATTACCGAACATGTCAAGATTTTCTTTGTTACGAAACACATTATAGGCAATACAAAAAATTTGTTTAACATCAAAGTTTACCCTCCATAAGGTTATTTGAGAACACACATTCACTCATGTATGCATCATTCATTCGACCATTCGTCCATTAACCAACCTACTGATTGATTTATTATGTTGTTAATAACGTCAGAACTAAGACTCACATTTTGAGTAATCAACCGACACCAGCATTTCTCCCATAATGCTGTTACATTAATGTTTTTATGTGTAGAGGGAGTTTTTATGTAGGAGATGCTCTTATAGTGTTACTTCAGCGTACTGAAACTACATGTAGGCTACCTAACGAATATATTCTGAAAGGATAAAGAAATTGAGGGATTTGAAGTGATGTGTTTGATAATATATTCATTATTTTATTTGAGTATAAAAACCCCATCTTTAATCAACAAATTACTAAAGTTGTATTAGATTTTGACCAATAATTGAAGCACATTTGACGGTACCCCTAATATTGCAAAGTGAAATCGACTGACTCGTTCCGATCGAGGACGGTCGGCCGTTCCGATCGAGGACGGTCGGAAACCCTTCCATTTTCTTTCAAAGGACGGACACGACGTTCTATGGAGGAAACATTCACAGTGGACTGCTTGATAGCAACCTGTTGTTGCCTCTGACCTTTCATTAACAATGCAATAGCCTGACCCCTCTGAACTTCTGTCAGCCGTACCATGGTTGCAAGAGCTTCAAGTTCAATGTAAATAGCGGAAAGCGATGTTTATACCTCAAGAGTATCAAGTGGTATGACAAGATGTATTGACAAACTTGTCATTATTATTCTGCACGTGTTTCTTTACCATTTATCACTTTCTCTATGTGGATGGTGCAATACACGGTTGAGTGACTTTATGCTCCGGTTTGTGTGACAAGTGACCAAGATAGTCTTCTGACCGGTTCTCAGAATTTTAGGTCAAGCATTAAACAATTGTTGCATATATTACCATGCGTTTCTTTATCTTTTTAGTATATAATAGAGAAACGTACTTTCTGTAATTTTTTTAATCGATTTTTTAGTATGATATAGTGTTACGTAAATAATTAAACGAAGTCTTACATGTTACGGAGTCTTTTGCTCTTTAACGTGGAACTATATAAACAGATGTGCACAACGGCACGTTTAATTACAAATTGACTTGATAAGGCAATGCAGTCAGGATATGTTTTTATACGGTCACACTTTTACTAAATTATCAAAAATCAAATACAACAATTTTCCAGATTCAAATATTGGCTTTTGACCAGAAAACATGTTCTTCACGTTTGATACTACGTTTTTCACAATACGTTTTATTCTGAAATATATCAACATTGAGCTCTTAGTATAAGTTAGAGTTTATTAAGTCAAATTTTAACAATTAAGAAAGCCTAAGGAAGCGAGCGACCGGGGTTTCTTGTTAAAATTTGACTTAATAAACTCTAACTTAATTAGTGTTTAACCTCATTTGACATTTTGCATAGCCACTGACATGTATTGTGGCACGAACCTATGTGTATATAGGTCCGTGATTGTGGGCGGAGCTAAAGTGCTTTATTTAGAGCGAACTCTGAATAAATTAAGTGATTTCAGTAGGTAGTTTTAATAAAAAAGAAAGACGTTTATTTGAAAATCTGAGCGATTCGATTGTTGGGCAAATAGGGTCAAACACTAAAATTAAGTAATACTATCGTTCAATCGTTTTCTATTGCCAAATAAACAATGCTTTGTGGATTTGATATGCAGGTAAGAACACAAATACTTTATATCGGTTTTAGCCACTTTAGAATAGCGTAGTCGATGTAGCATGACGATGTTAACAATATTAAAATCGCAACTTTCTTTGTTGCTTTCAGTTTCTTCCTTTTAAAGGGACATACCCTATAACTTATGTCAAACTAAATACATGTAACCTCCAATACATAAATAAAAGAATCTTTGTAAGTGTTATTACGTAATCTTAAAGTTTTCATCTATGCATTCCAGTCATTATTGATAAAATCAGCGGTGTAAAAAACGTATTACACCTCTGGGGATTATTTACAACACACATAGTTCTTCCACCGTTTTATTTACATATATAATAGTTTCTTATATCAGCCAATATGATTAACATAGCCATAAGCTCCTCCTAGTACAATTTCGGTTTAGCATTTTAACAATTTCAAATATTAACAACTTCAAATATTCTGTCCGACTATAACTGTATGCTTTCTATATTATATATTCTCGGGCCGAGAACCTCGCCCTATCTCGCTCAAAACCCCAACTCCTGACTGTACGAAATACACAGTTGATATCTAAGTTGAAGTCTACGGCTGTCATATTTTCCTGCATGTCTTGGACACATATAAAAAGTACAAATATATGGTAATGGCTCCTGGCATATGTTTTTGACAGCTAACATAAAATACGTGGCCCTTTCTGTCATATGAAAGTAAATATACATGTAAAACCTTTTTGTCATTGCCGTTACACTAAACAGTACCATAAACCATTCAATAATCTATGTAGAGTTGTTGTTGTACAAATAATGAGTGGATGAAATTAATTACAGAAGGCCTCTATATTGATTTATTGTGGTTAAATGAGACATTAGGTTCTTCTTTGAAATTGTATTTACTTACCAGTTTACGTTCATTGAACACATGATCTATGTTTCGAGAATATGTATGGCTAGATGTAGGGTATATCCCTTTAATCGAGAAAAGTATCGGTATTGAAAGAAACTGTTCAGGTTTGTAAACCAAAAATGTCAATAAACTAAGGAGGGTCAGTCATAGTCCGTTCGAAGTCTGAATGATGTTTTCAGCGTTGTATGAAATTCAGTATATTTAGGAAATCTGCAATTTATGTCAACTATAATTAGTTTGTAGCCTGGTGATGACGTATCTTATCTAAAAAAATCTGAACAAGGATAAAAGGCAATATAATCACAAAAATAACAAAGCACATGCAAGAACAATTTCTCTCCCTGCTTTTCCTTAAGACTAACAACATGTACAGTATTCTCTCTTGAAAGACAAAACGTTTTTCTGTCTTGGTATGTTTTATTAGAATGCCATCACTTACAGGAGAGCACAATATTGGAATATTTTAAAAGATAAATATACATCACTACTTTAAAGTTCGATATTAGGAATATGAATACGAGTATAGTGTTTTGTAAAGGATACTGTCCCCTTTAGTTCCCCTTTTCTGTGCCAAATGTGCGTTAATACTATCAAAGAAATAAACCCGTTGAACTACTTTTTTATTAAATAGATGTGAATTTATTTTCTAAAGTACACTAGTCGTATTTCTTCTATATATATGAAACGTTTGTCTTACTGCTTTGAAAAGTCCTTGATAATGTCTGCTAGTCTGACAAAATGAGATGACAAATGTAACAGTTTGACATTCCTGTAGAAAAATAGTAACATAGTCTAGTATATAACTAATACACAACTCATCATTGTATGGCATTATTCTCTATTCCGCGAATCCTTATCGTGTGCTTATCTGGCAAATCACTTCGTTTTTAAATACAAAAGTTAAAACAATGCATTTCGGACTTTCCATTTCATTGTAAATATGCATCCTTTCACCAACAAATGGATTATGCAGCCTGTCCAGAAACCTGAAATATATATATGATAAGGGCATAGTTAGAAAACAACTAAGTCCCGAAATATAACACATTTAAAACAATCCCTTAACACTGTCAAACACAGCATTCGCCAACAGCTAAATTTACAAGCATAAGAATGAATTCTCCAACTATGAGAAAAGTGGCTGATAATGTACATATTTCAGCTGATATGTTAACTATATCAAGACAACATTTTTGGACAAAACTAACATGATGTAGACACAAACAAGTGAATCCGAGGTTACCTTCCTGTAACGGTCAATTACCCGATATATTGTTATCTTGGTGTTTTAACCGGCCTGGGGAGGGGGGGGGGAGAAGAATGGTTCTGTACAAGTGTCCATTTTTAACAAGTGGTTTGCTTTATGCATGAGTGTGCTGCTTGAAATTTGACGTGATATATCGAAGTCAGTTAGATGCTACAAACACATGTTTGTTTGTATGTTTGTGCTTAGCATGAATAACTTTTCCCAAAACTTGATTAGTTTAATAGTTAGGCATATGATGTGCAGCAATATTGAATTAGTGATGACGAAATGTTCTTAACCTATTAACAAGTTTTTGTTACTTTCAACACTTGATATTAAGTGTCATTCTTGTGATGAACTACATGCATAGGCCTACGTATATTCTTAATACATCTAAGTCAAAGCTTTCATAGAAAAAGGAATATTTTTCATTGAACGACAGAAATTTCATATTAGATACCCTAGGATCTCTCCACGAAAGAACATACCAAGACCCCCGACAGAAGTTTATGTGAAGTATGTACCATAAGTAGAAATCAGAACTCGAGATATGCTATTCCAATTTTGAAAGAAGGCTAAAAATTATCTTTCTCTGGAATAACTAACGAAAAACACGCCGATTAAAAGACGAGCATGTAGAAACTGCATTACGACTTTCCAATTTTTGATAAACTTACGTGTAGAAAGGAGTTAATTATGTCATGAAAGTATGTACATAGACTCATTATTAAAACTAATTATTATGTTTACTAGCTGCCATATAGAAGAAATAGGCCAGCAATGTAAGCTGAGTATTCCAAATAAAGGACCTACTTACTTTCAGATAGTGATAGTGAGAGATAATGTTTTTTTAAACTTTAAATTAATCTGTAGCATTCAACACCAGCAAAGCATAACGTTCACGTTACAATACTTCTTATGACATCATGTGTATTTACTTTTAGATAAGTGATATAAAAACATGTTAGCAAAAATAAGATACACACATATTTAATTGACTACATTGTATCATTCTTGTGTGAAAATTAGCAACTTACCACAAACGATCCTACACCAGCAAATAACACACTGAATATCTGAACCATTACTCGTCGTTTTGCTACAATAGAAAGTATAAAAAGAGCATTACTGTCAAATTGTTCCCTAGTTAGATAATTCGACACATACTATCATTTGTTCTAGTCTTAAAATTAAGTTAATTAATACGTTAAATAATAATTCATATGCTTTTCGTATGTCATCTACATTATTCTCGTTGTCTGTTTCGTGTATGATGTTCACTAATTTAGCATTTGTACAATTACTAGTAGTTACGACTGCAAATATATTCAGAATATTATAGGACTACCTGAAGCTACATTATGACTGTATCTTCGTATATTATTACAATACAATGTACGCACTCATTCCTATGCAATATCTTTTCTGCATAAAGAATGGTGATACATAAGTAATTAGAATAAAGTGTTAGAGGTGCGTGTTTTAAAGTTCGAAGAGTTGTCATGTTTAAGACAACATAGTTATATATGTTACCATAATGTTTACATCAAACTTTGGCACAACTATAACTTAATATCGTTATCGACCTCATTACTAGTATCAGAAATAGGAAAGTAGGTTTTGAGAAAGTAGGTTTTGAAACAAGTCTCTTCGCTATGTTTAAAAGCTTAAAACCAAAATGAACAAAACTTTTAACCAAAAGGATGGAACACCATACTTCAATCGGGACCTCGATACAAAATAAAAACATAAAAATTTAGAATAACTATACACCGATTGTATGTAAAGGGAGATAATTACTGCATTGTTGAAAGTGAAAGCATCATAGATAATGCACCTTTATAGCAGCATTACATTGTGTGAGACACTTAATGGCTTAGAAGGCAGTTATGCATTTTCAGGCTGTTAGTGTTGCACTGGTCAAGGTCAAATATACAGATTAGAGATAAATGCAGATCCAGGTGAATGGTTTTGGTTATAAATATTAATACATGCCATATGCATTTTCATTATCAACTATTGATATTTAATCAATGATGAAAGTAAAACCAGTAAAATTATTGACCTTGCAGTACAGTGACGTGATGGCTGCCAAGTACGAAAGTATGTGTGAGAGTGCACATGTTCGGCAATATCGCCAAGATACGTAAAACACTTTCTCTTAAAAGTCAGGCTATATTACCCGATTCACTGATTCTGCTGTAAAATAAAGATGTTACGTCACATTCTGCGCGACCTCTTAGATGATTCACCCTAACTGGATCACTCAATGAGCACTACTACGGTAAAATAAAGCTCTGACAGTGATTTCATAATAACGAGAAAAAAATCATATATTACGAAAATCATTCCTTTTGGTTAAATATCAAACAAAACGTTTCCATTTTTGAGCAAAACTTCTTCCGGTTTATTAAACTCAAGAAAAATGAATGAATTGTTGTAAAGGAATAGTAAAATCGAATTCTTTTTAAAAATAAGACATCAATTGCGAATTAAACTAGCAAACTAACAAACAAGTCAACAAACAAGCGTTTCAAGGTTTTAAGAAACATTCATTAGGAGAAAAATACAGTCCAGTTCAACACTGGCGGCTGAGGTAGCCCATCCTTTGTCTAAAGAATAAGTTATATAAACATACTTTTAGATTCATTGCATGCTAGTCCATTTTCCGATCTTGAGAAATCATATGAAATGTAGACTTCAGTATGTTTTTGCTTAAGCATTTAGAATTGAAGAAAATTATGTTTAAACGATGAAATAACAATCACAATGAACTGCACGATATCAGATACGATATCAGATATATAATAGATGCATCTTGTCAGCATGTGTAATAAATTATCTTATGTGTCTAAAAATCAATTTGCTTTTTCTGTTTAAATTGTCATGTTTGTTTGGTAAAGTGAAGAATATGATCTAATTGGTAATATCCTTTGCATAGCCGGCACATTTTGCTACACACTCGACAGACACGCATGTGTCTGTACATCAAGTTATGTTTACTAGTATGCGGGTGTTGTAGATTGGGTTGTAACATGAAAGTATAATTTCCATTGCCCTACCTACAGTAGGTCACGCGCAGGGTCACCCTGTCTGCTAACCTGCGCATGGACCTCTTTTTCTGCTAATGAGAGGTCGATTTTAAGCGTTCTCATAAGATGTCAATATACCTTGATTTGAGTACGACATGTCTGCTTTATGTCTATGAAAAAATATTTGCACGCGCCCAAAACAATCCCATAGGGGCCTGTACGCGAACGTTGGTAAAATAAAAATGTTCAAACCTGGTAAAATTGTGTCAAAGGTCATTTTCAAGGTTGTCTGTAAGTGTCAGCATTTGCCTCAAACATGTGAGTTTTCAACATTCAGGAGCTGTCGGCTAAGCCTTTAGATACATGCAGACAAAACGTGTTCCATCCGGTAACTGTCGCTTCTATGAAAGGCCAAACCTGTCTAAACACGCGTATACGGTTCATTACGTAATAAATGGACGTTCAAAGGAAGGATATTAGACAACTATTCAAGGGAAATGATAGAAGCCCGGGGTATTGATGCAAGACCTCGCAGTCGATTGAAATAGAAGATATGATTACTTAATAAAACAAGCATTTGTATAGTTTGAATTGCAATACATTTCACTAGAATTTCATTCCAAACAACTTGTAAGATCAAGTTGTACCGAAAATGCCAGATTATCCGCCTGTCAATAATCAGATATTATCAATGTTTTAATCATTCTACGACTCTAGTGCTCATGAAGCGGTGATCTATGGTGTTAGTATCTGCTTTAGTCTTTTCAAGACAGTTTATTAATTAATGTAGAAAACGGAAACATAAAAATAATTATTATGTTAGCATTCAATGCCTACAAACAAGTTTGATGCCTTACTTTAATGTACTGCTGATTGAGCATCCATTCCCAAATCACAGAGCTCTGTAATAGAATATAGAAAGACGTTGAATCATGCGATAAAACAAACATCTTGTGTTAACGTATTGTCCAATAATGAATACAAACAACAATAACAGAACTTATAAAAATGTACATACTCCAATATTTAATAATATCTTCTTAATACATTCTGTGATGACAATGATAAGTGTAAAGGCAAGTTAGTTATACAGGGAATATTGTTGACGCGATAGAAGTCTCCGTGGGGAAAACTCTGTGGAAATTTGGAAATTTAAGTTCATGCAATATCTGTTAATATGTACCCGTGCCGGGAACATTGTGTTGTTATGTGGGCTCTGCATTTTATCTAATTAAAAAACAAGTTATCAAAATATATTTTACTTTACATATAAATACACTACTTTTAAAGTCGAAACATCAGAAAAATAAGGATTACCGTCTCGCACCCGTAATACGTTGCACGTAACTACACGCCCGTCCATCCATCAAACATTTTCTCCAATTTACATCTCTGAAAAAAACTGGATGGAAGTTGATGATAGATAGCATAGTAGTGTTCTACTAACGTTGTTAAAAAAATTCCAGTCCATGGCAAATATAATTATATGTTAATGTAGGGTTTTTTGGTGTTAAAAGATCTGCAGAATCCCGAGGGATGGTTGGTGTCCGAGCCCGTTAGTTGATGTTAGTTGTATACATTAAATTGATTGTGACTTTTATTATATGATTTTTCTGTAAAATCTTTTACGACATTAATGTGTAGCTCCTACAATAGAGAGTATTCCGATCCAGGGCTCTAATTGGTTATGTTATGACTATCCGTTTTCAGTGCCACATTCCTGAGTGGTCATGTGACCACAATATTTACAATATAAAAGTACATTTAACGGTACTTGCTGTAATTAATTAGTACAAGTTCTAACTAAGTTCAGTAATATGTTTCGATTTTCAGAACTGTACTCGCAACACTAAGTATTCTGTGTTTACCCAGACAAACATTGTAAACATAAGATCCCCCAAATAATATCTTTGTTTTAGACAATTTAGAAAACAAATCAATTCCAGTTCTGAAAAAAGTTCCTCTGAATTTTGACGATTATTTACATTTCATAAAAGATATTTTGAGTAGTTTGTCAAGGTGAATGAAAGTTGTCTAGTTTAACACATATAACTTGTGAAATTGATTTAACCTAGTAGCTGTGGTTCCTTAAACCCGATTGACCTATTTTCTTATTTCCGGGCACAAAACTGATGTAAATTGAGCAGGTGCTATTTGGTAATCAGCATGTAACCGTGTTTTGGTACTTATGTTAAAACTTTTAAATATTTTATTTAAATTTTTATTTTAAATATTTTATTAACCATTCGGACAATAAATCTTTGTGAGTTTTGCTTTAATAACTGTGCCAGTTAAAACGTGATGTACTCTCAAAGTTCGGGTTGCGTTATGTTCTGGTCATTCTAGATTTAGAGCATTCTCACCTTTTTGTACTAAAATTGTTAATGCATTTTAAACTATTTATGCTATCTCTGTAAAAGTGTGTATGCTACTTCTTTTACTGTTATCCAATCGATCTAGAGTATGAATGATTTATCTCTAGTAGTTACGGTGTCACTTCCTTTTAACTTTGCCCTACCCCTAATTCAACATTTATGGCATGACACTTAATTTCCCTTAAACACTAAAATTTACCTTTAAACCCTTTGTAGATGAGTTCTTTCAGTTTTACATGTTTGCAGTGAGGCAGTCGAGAGCAAAGTGGTGATGACTTTGGAAACAAGTGCAAGAAAGACGATATATCTCAACCATTTGTTTTATAAAAATGTTCAACCTATTGGTACTTATCGATGATATAGACTCTCGTATCCAAGTTCCGAATGTCACATGGAGATCATTAGAACAAACATTCTGATAAAGTCTAAATATGATTGAGTACATTAAATGTATACTAGTCGTGAAAGGTTACATTGATATGAATCAATTGAAAGTTGTGATCTGCTATAAATGTCATCAGTTATGTTTAATCAATTCTAATATTACATATTCACCCTTCATGGTTTCCAGTTTATGGATAGTATTCTTTGGTTTTGCTAAAACATGCATCATTGAAAATGTTCTAGTACAGTCTGGAAAAGTTTCCAGGCTACCACAGAAAGATGGAATAAATTCAATTATTCATCCTTTATGTATTGGGCGGCTTGGGTACAATTTTATTCTGTTAAACTATCTTCTATTTCGTGTTTTCCCTTGTTTTCATATTTTTTTTTAAAATCTGAATTTTAAAAAATTACAGATATGAAATTCAATTTGATAAAATTATTAATATAGACAGTTGTCCTCATGCTCCCGGGTCATACACGATTTTTTAACACTGATGTTTTTGTTGCTGCTGTTTAACGCCCGTTCCAACCTTGGTCAGCTTAACAGGGGGACACTTAACCTAACAATTGTTCCATGGTAGAGAACCAGTACTAGACTCCGATCCTTCGTAAGAAACTGCCAACTTTCTCACAAATAGAGAAGTGATCGATATCAGGGCGTGAACCCATGACACTCAAGCTATGAGTGATTTTGGTGATCTCAAGTCAGCGACGCTAATCACTCGACCATGGAGACGGTATTTTGACACATCATATTCTCAAGTCCTTTCCGGAACAGGAGATATGCCGCACATTCCTGCACTATCTTCTCATGCAGAAGATATGTATTCATAGCAAACATTTCATTATCATTCATGTGGTAGTGCAATATATGTCAAATACGATCATTCAAGAACATACAAAAGTGTAAACAATTCCAGTGCTGTCACTTACTGTGAGTGACTATGTGCTACGTGTATGACCAACTATTTTAGGACAAGCTTAGTCTATATTAAACATTCTGAGTTCATTTTATTTTCTTATTTCTGCGACATACATTACTATTAAATATTGATTGTTATTGCAAAAGGTGCTAGTAATAAAATATTTCCGTTGGAAATTCATCCAAAATATTCCCATATTTATCAAGATAGCTTGATTAAAAATCGACAATATGTACAACTTTGAACGATACACACGTTTAGCACAAACCAGAATATTTTGCATCACGATTTACAAAATAAAATGTCTTCGTGAAATGAATTACAAGGCCTGGGATAGCCTGGGAAACATTTCCAACAAAGTCATAAATACATACAACATAGTCTGTGGTATAACTCAGACAAATTAACATGATCCTCCTAACCTCTATTAGCATAATTTCACGGTCGATATATTTTCTGTATTTATCTTCTGCTATTATTTTACAGATATGCACGTGGAAAGCTATATATAACAACTTTTTTTTTTCTTACATACCATTTTCTAATGTTAGTAGCAAAAATAAAATAAAACGAATGGCTTAATATATATACGCGCTATTTTCTTGCAGAAATGTATGAATTTACAAATTCATTCATAAAAGAAGTTCATTTTGACGCCATTAAGTCATCTTGCACCAGGGGGTATTGCTTTATATAACACATCACACATCACTTTTTGCTATCGACTGTTGATCTGACAACATGTGAAAACATGTACCAAGATTTGGATGAATCAGAAATTGTCACTCAGATTAACGAAGTCCGAAAAATTTTCGTACTTAAAAAACTTTTTTGAGCAAAAAGTCTCAATTTCAGCTTTAAAAATGTTAAAGTGTTAAGGTTTTTTCCTAAGTGTTAAGGTATTCAACCCATAACAGGTATGAAAACGAAATCACATAATCTTGTAATTTTTTTTAAATCCATTCATTTCTGGACTTTGTGGCGAATATCTAAGAAATTTGCCCGTGCAGATCATCTGATATCGTCAATTTAGTATATTAGCCACTGTTGCACAATAATTACTGAAAAATAAAATCATTAAATCCAATTAAAGGGCTATTTATTTTTATTGAATCCATTTATATATGATCCATACAAACTGTGACATAAAAGAATGAATGACAAAAACAAAAATAGTAAGCTTGACTTTATATCAATTCGCATAAATTTCAGACGTAAAATTTCGGACGTTGTTTTATTTTATATCTTGCAAATCAGGGTCAAAAATAGAATTGGTTGAATGGACAAACTACAACCAATGCTTAATAGTATCTACTAACAACAAAAAACAAACTTTCACCGTGCGTAACTCAAATTACATGGTACATTAGAGACCTACTATGCACGATAATTCATACAGGATTTTGTTTTAGATTCTAAATTCAATATGAAACCATTTTTAAATCGTGTAGGTCATTAAAGTTAACTTGTAAGAGGTGAACATTAATTATGAAGCCTTAACGTTTTATGTGAAAGATAGCCGGAATACATATGTAAACTGATTATCTTCCTTAAAAACAATAAAGGGTAGAAATTAAGTAGTTAAATTAGGAATAGTGTCTTGATTAATAGAATCAAGACCCAGTTAGTAAGATTAGTGTTACTAGTAATTCAACTAGTAAATGACTAAAACGAACGCTGACACGCAAAGTTTAGTTTTCAGTGGGAAAGAGTAACAAGTAACAGCGGGTTTGAAGGTAAATTAAGGGTAAATAAAGAAAAATTAAGGAAAAATATCAAAAGTAAGTTTAGGGTACGGCAAATTAAATAAACTAGTTACACGGTCAATTTAACAGATAGGACATGTTTAGTAAGCATTTAAGATAGGTACATTCCTAGTAAGCATTTAAGATAGGTAAAGGATAAAAAAAACAGTGTCCAAAATTTAGAGAGATTACTTCAGAAGTTTCTAAGATATTAAAGGTTAAAGTGTCAAAAAGTTAAATTGCTCAAAATCTAGGAAAGACGACTCTAACACAAACCCTTTGAGGCCGAATAACTTTATAGCTGTAGCAACTGTAAAGTTAAAACATTTAATAGATAGGATTACAAAATCAATGAAACAAAAACTAAACTTAAATGATAATAGGAAAATAGAAAAAGTTTGACTTAAAAACGCACTTGCAGTCTGCGCACTTCACACTTTGCTCTCGACTGCTGAAATGGTTGCACGCTTTCTTTTCCCACTGCAATAATCATTTATTGTCTTTGCACAAGGAAATGCTCAAGTCACAAAAACTTCGGGTTTGACAAAGTCCCTTTAGGGACTTAAACATTTTCAAAGTGTTTAAAATAGGATTAAGTTTTATCAGCTAAAGGACAGACAGGATAAAGATAGGATAGGATAATCGGGACTCATAAGGTGTAAAAGATCACAGCTGGGGTAAGCTAAATAGGAATAGTAACTAACAAACAATGTTTTTTTTTTAATAATTAACAACTAGATCTATATACTTGTTGCTAATATCATAGATAACAGCAACAAGTATTGCACGAAAGTTTAAAACAGAATAGTTCCGGTGATATAAGGGCTGCACGGCCAATAAATCACCAGAACTAAACACTAAAGTAGTAATAAGTTAGGTGATTATACTTGTAGGTTGTTTTTTTTTTACAGATCAAGAAGTACCAAGTACATTAAGTGAATTTGCTGGATATTAAGCTAGCAAATCACTAAAAAGAAAGGTACTACGTGATATTTTTCAAGGGACAAGTGTAAAAGGGTTATAAGGTAAGAACAAGAGCTGTCCCTCACAAGTGACGAATGCCCCCGAAAGAGGTGCCTCACAGTCTGTGTCCTCTCCATGTGC
>JAUMHA010413110.1:0-10675 GCA_032359765.1 Saxidomus gigantea
ACGGCAACTTTCGCAATATTCTTAGCCTGGTTCAATATTTTTATTGTTTATTGTCCCGGTCTCCTCTTGAATTTCTCCCCTAGTGAATTTGCCAAGACATGTCCGCCTATATCCCATATATAATATCCTATATCGCATATATCATATACATTGACTGAACATTACGTAAATACTAGAACTTTATTTTTTGACATACATTATATCACGTGCAGTTGAAAGAATGCAATTGCATATGTTTACAGGCACAGAATATTCATTTTGCAAAACATTAAACAACAGAATAAAGGTGACATTCATCTGATTGTTCCCTCACGACACGAATGTGCAGCCTGATTATTGTCAACACTGGAAGCGAAGTCTTGGTAGTTTTCCACCGAAGAAATGCTAAATATACCTAACCATTTTACATTGATTATATAGGCTGATTATGAATAACACTGGTCGGCAACGCAGATACATTTCTCGACGGCAGATCGACTGTTTCATGATAAGATGTTCAAACTGATCATGACTTACAGAGGAAGTACATTCAGCCTCACCAGCAGCCGGTAATTAAAATCTCACATGGCATACATCAATTAAAATGATCTCAGCCCATTGCTTGTCCATGACACGGATATGCAAAGCTGAAAATTGTCTACATTATTTTTTTCAAGTCAGACTCATCTGTTGTGAATACAGTATGGTTAAATGACTATTTCTGTTCATCACAATGCATGCAGGGTTGAAGTTGTATATATTTTCAACATGTTTTTTTATAAAAAAAATAATTTCAAAGCCAAATAAAATTAGCTATTTCTGACAATGATATTTAATATACAGCTGCCAAGAATGAAAGAACGTTCCGTTGTATTTTTGGCTACACTTTCGTAAATACATCGGACTTTAAGTAAAAAACAGTGTTTATATCTTATAATATTTAAAAAAAAAAGTTATTTATGACACGAAAAAAATATTTGATTTTTGAAAAAAAGTTTATGTTATAGCAAGTTGAAAAGATGGCTCAGCTACATAATATTGGTTTAATATGAAATCTACAAGTTGGTACTGAATCAGCCTTCCCTGCCGACACAGATGTACAAGCTGATCATGGAGAATCGGCTGGTTTAAACTTATCAACCCTACATGTCATGAAAACATTTTTGTAGGTATACATCATTCATTTACATATGTATTTTACAACTGTTACAGTGTGACTGTGCTAACTGAGACGACTTTTATATCATGACATTGACCAATGAGCAAGTTGATCATGATATGTATTGTGGAGAAATAAGACTCACTACCAGATAGTTCGAGCCCTAGGGCCACGTCTCTATGTGAGAAAGTCAAAAGTTTCTTACGGAGGGTAGAGATCTAGTACTGGTTCTTTCCAGGAACGATGACAAGGTAGTCTGCCCGCTTGTAAATGTAAGCGAAATACGGTTACAACGAACATTTGTAAAACAACCATAACTTGCTGCCTGTAGGTTAGCTTTTATTAATTGTTGTTGGTCAAATGAAAATGTCACTGTTTAAGAAATTATATCCGTTTTAGTCTTTTACGCTCATTGTGTAAAAAACCATGATTTTAAGTTCTGATGCGCAGGCTATCGCATAGACTATACATTTAATTGGATTTTCTGTAAATATTTAAATTTCAAAGCCTTTATAATACAATAAAAAATGAGCTAACAAATGTCTAGAATGAACAGGTTGTACTATGATTAAAATAAAAATGCCAACTTCTCGTAAATTTTACAACAGAGTAATGGTACTGATTCAGCTGACTGTCCCTGCCAACACGGATATTCATAGTGATCATTGTCTACACTGGCCCTGAAGGATGTATTTTGTTAGTAAGGTAAGGTAACTTCTTTGCTGACTGCAAGTTTGACAATATATTCATACTCTTCGGACTTTTTTTTTTAATATTTGATTTTTTGTACAAGAATAAAGGAACTCATAAAGTTCTGGAGAGTGAAAAAAGCGTGCTGTGTGTTTATACATGTATAGGCATGATAAAATACCAGCTTAAATCTTTCAAAATTAAAGAGTAGTGCAAATATGTTAGTATGATTAAGTTTCTCTTAAAGTCTGTTCTGTATAAATCTCTGTAAGACCCAGTTCAAACCAAACATACTTTACCCGTTTGCAGTTGAGAAAATGGGGCAATGTGAAGTTCTTTGCACAAGGAAAACAAGAACAGTCGAGTAGGTGAAATTCGAACCTTATCCCCATGGTCTCTTTCTAGGTAAATCGATCGTAACCCCGCGGTAAATGTTGGATGTGTATATGTTGGGGAGATGATTTGGAGGTCAAGGTGTCGGTCACTCGGGTCAGTCATTCCATATGCTGTGGGTTTAAACCTATCTGTGTTTTCCGGACGTGTGCACGAGATGATTCAAGCGTTCTTCACACGGAATAGATAGACAAAATATTTTCTACAGCTTTTAATTGACATGCAGAACCAAACGGTTTTTAAAATTTAGAATTCATTTTCACACACACGTTCAACGTTCTTATGACTCTTTTTCTCCAGATTTTCCACACAGCACACTCTGACTCGTAACGATATTTCACTTCAAGACGTGCAACCTATTAAATGGAACGTGTGAGACTCAAGAAAAATACGTTTCGAAATTCGTGACGTCAGGATAGTCAGTGCAATCATCATCCTTCTTAAGTAAGTGGAATATTTATGTATTAAAGTACAAAGTATTACATGTTCAGTAATTTTAGAATTGTGTGTGTCTAATTACTTTAAATGCATGCCAGAATTATAATTCGGCAAAATAAAACAACTTTTTTAGCATGTCTGTTTTTCGAAGAAGGAAAAATGATGTACGTGTGTCCGCGTGCGTCAACAATTTGCTACTTAAAACATCTCATTTTAAATCGCATGTCAGATGATAGTGAATCTTTGCATTTCTGATCCGCCTTGGAGTGGCCTTCTAGCAAACTTCTTCAAAGAATTCAATCCATAGAAACAAGTGACTTTCTTAACAACCATTGCCTTTCTTAGCGATAACGTATTCCTCGAGCAACCAGTAATTTCCCTAGCAACCAATGACTTCCTTAGCAACTTGGAAGAATAGCTTTCTTTGGCATTCACTGACTTCGCGTAGACCATTTATTTCCTTAGCAACAACTGACTACTTTTCATGACTCTTAATGACCATTTGTGGTGTCTTAAGTAACTAATGACTTTTCCTAGCAACCCGTGACCTCGATGAGTGAAATTTCATATCAAACCACAACTGCAATTTTCAACTTACTATTTCACTTATTTTGGGAATCGCTTATAATGTATAACCACAGAAACAACCTCTTCCCCGTAATTCGCCCTATTGTTCTGATGTTTTATTGTGGATAACAGAAATATACACATAATTAAGAGTCTGTACAATGGATATTCTTAGAAGTAGAAATATTGACACTAAACATGTACACTCTGTCATTCGTAATCGAAGCCTCATTTGAAATCTTCATCATCCCCTGAAATGTTAATGAAAATACTTGTGAGAGAAAACCATAAAATGGCAAAGCTAGTAATCTGTATATGAGTTGTTACATGAATGTTCTGAGGAAAGGAAAACCAGTTTTGAAAAATTTAAAAACGCCATTTTGAAAGCCCGTTAGGAATTTCGATGGCAAATCTCTCGAAAAATTGCTTTTTAGCTCAACTGGCATGACGACTGTTCAAAACTGTACCCCTTAGGTCCAAATTGACCACATCCTGGGTCCATTTCCTGTACTTGGAGTTATAGGAAAAACTATTAACATGTTCGTGTCTGAGAGTGTGTGGCCTAGAGCATTAAGTATTGACTGCAAAGTTTGTTCATATTCGGCGGTCAGCATTGACCACGTCCATGATTACACCTATTGATATGTTCAATGACCCGAGAACCATTGGGCATAATTATGGTCCTCGAATTTTGTGAACAGGTTGATCGTAATCAGTTAGTGACCTCAGTTGACATTGAGGTCACTTGGTCGACCGTAAAGGTCATATCTATTATGTTCAATAAATGGTAAACCATGAGTCTTATGATCTTCATACTTGATGTTGAGGTTGGTCTCGACCAGTAAATTATTGCTACAAATCTTGAGGCCACACGGTGAAACCTCGAGTCACCTGACTTACTGACCTACTACCTTGCTTTAAGCTATAGCAATGAAATTTGACAATATTGATAGGTATCCATGCAGATTTAAGATTTGCCTTAGCTTATTTTCTGTTTTTGAAGTTACATAAATGACCATTGACCATGTATACAGTTTTACCTATAGCTATCAGCTTCGGCATTTGATGACCTTGACCTACTTTTTTATTTTTGAGGCTTCATCAATGAAGTTTGAACTATGTGATTTCAACTTTAGAGCAACCTCATTCAGGTGACTCTCTTGTTTACCTTGTTTACCTGTTAATCTTATCAACTTGATTTGTTTATAGAAAACCATCCTAAAACGTTCGTGATGACTTAAACAAGTGGCGCATCTGCACTCAACACTATTTGATCTAGTCAATTTTTTTAACTTCAGCTAAAATTTGCCACCATATACATGTACCCATACACGTCAGCAACACTCTTACTCTGCGTGTCACTACTTCTACTGAAGACCAATATTTGTTTACCTTTAATAGACTCGCAGCTGTGCATCACCATATCAGTGACATCACATGTGACGTCCTCAGACTTGTCCGTGAATCCAGAATCACTCGTTATGTTGCTGATCCTGCTGATCTTCCGAGCTTTGCCGATTCTCTCTTTAAGAAAATAAATATTGAACATCTTGGCTATATAATAGGCATCACATATTAACAATAAAGTAAATGAAATAGCGATACACTCACGTAAGTAAGATAAAAACAACAACACCTGTTACTCAGGTTTCACTTGCTTGGAAGATAAATGATATTTTGTACAATTTCTTCATATAAACACGACGTACACACGAACTTATTTCCAAGGTCTTTCTTTCAGGATTATTAAATTGACATGCACTCCTTAAAAAGTTGTTATGGCAACCCTCAGTCTTTTATATGTTACGTGTTATCCAGAATTAATCCCACATAATTATTAGTATCAATATGCGTACGTTGCATTGTAATAACAACAGAAACAAGGCAACAATCTATAATCTATTCGGGAGGACGTTACATTACAATTCATTGGCAAGAGAAAGCCTGAACAAAACCCATTTGATAATCTTTATATATTTAGTCTAGTGTTCTTCAGTTTACTTTAAACATAACCTCGTTTCTAAATACAGGTCATGGGAGAACACACAAATACATGGCATTAAATAGAGAACACACACTCAGGAAGAAGTATCACTCAAGAAACTATGCAAAATACAAACACATTTGGGTGATTCCCGGACAGATTACATGTACCCAGATATTGTTCCTTGGAAGTCCTAGTATTAACCTCATATCGCCGTAAGAAATCACCATCTTCGTCTCATAAAAGAGACGTTGTCGGTACCAGGGCTCGAACCCATGACTCTCGTTCTATGAGAGGTTACAGTGATGTCAAGTCAGCTATGTCCTTCAGCAATCGCTCCATAGGAAACATACAGCATTACGTACACATTGCTTGCCTTTACCAACCCGAGTTGCTCCGTGTAGATAGACACAGGGTCTCATTCAGAAGTTAAGTAAATTTACAATTTAAAACCCCGAATACTTTGTGCATAATGAAAAGTCACAGTTGTGGTCAGATTTAGTAAAGAAAAAGAGATAGAAATAGTATATTCTCTAATGTCTACTCTACTTTTCTCATACCGGAAATTTTAAAATATAGATATATTTGCTTTCAACGAAAACCTGCTGATTAGTTAATTAATTAAAACAACTATAACATCGAAAAAACAACAACAAAGTTATTATTTTAAATTTTGAAAGGAATTCAAGGCAACTCCTGCGTAATAATCTTCATGCTAATTAACAATTGTGGGATGAGAATAGTAATAAGAACTATACATTGAAAGAAACATTTACTGTAAAACTATACAAAACGCAACATATTCCAAATAATCTATGACAAGGCATTATACAGTTTAAAACATTATCTAAAAGAAATACTGTGTTGCCAACGAGTTTTACACAATTGGCCTTTAAAGGTACTTAAAATCGTGACAGAATTGATGATGAATATATGGTATGCGTGTCACTACGAAGAATGCAATTGAAATAACTATTTTTCTTTTCAACTGGTATCGCATTTTACATTCTAGATACGAAACGATACATATCTTTAGTACGTAAAAGAAAGTACTAGTTTCTGAGTATTAATGCTTTTGATTTAGGCTAGAAGAGTCTACAGGGTTTTTACTAATGTTAGCACTATCGTTTTGTCCAACTACATCAGTTTTTTCACCTGTTTCTGGAATCTCGACCGGTGTAAATACGTAGTCTATAGTCGGCTTATCGGCGAAATCGATCACTTTCTTAACTTTCACACTTTTTCCATCTATATTCTCTGACAAAGAGTCACTACAACGTTCCGTTCCATTTTGTGGCTTCGTGTATATCGCTGGAGGAGGAATGCATCCGTTTATCAAATTTTTCTCATTGTTCTTTTCAACCGTGTTTGAAACAGTTTCCACAGTGTTGTTTAGTTTTGTTTTAGATTCTCGGACTGATATAAGGCTATTTCTGTTAATGTCTTCATCTATATCTTCCTTTTTCTCAACCGCTACATAAGCTGGATCAACTCCTTCTAACCACCATGTCACCATTTCGCCTTTACCCTGAAAGAAAGAATGCTATCTCTTAGTACAGACACTATGAAATTGTTCAGCTCATCAACTCAAGGATAGGGTAGCTGTTACACAAATGATGTTAACTCCCGCCAGTAAAAATCTCTGACTACCCACAACCTTGGTCTCAAATTACATGGGGCCTGCTCAATATGCGCAGGGTAAGTTTTACGGAACCAGTCAACTCGGGTTCAACTCTGCCATAGGTAGAGTTGGTTGAGTTTCTGCTCACAGATTGAAGGTGAAAAAACAACTTACTACAGTTCACTCTAGTAAAAGAAACCCAGAGAGCACCAAGACTTATTGAAATATTTAAATTGACATACCGGATAGTGCTTTTTTTTACATGAAACAATACATGCATGAACTTAAGGTAATCATTTGTTTCAATGTTTATTTGTTCCGAAATGAGTAAATTCGAATGTCAGAATATTTTCGTTTCATTTTGTGAAGGGCATGTTTGCCCTTCTGATAATTACCTCTTTATTAAAGGGACATACCCTAAACTGCTGTCACACTAAATAACCTCCAAAACATAAGTAATATAATCTTTGGAAGTATTATAACTCAACCTCAAAGTTTCAGCTATGGATTACTAGTCATTATCTATAAAATCTGCGGTTTAAAATATGCTGCAGTACCGCAAACCATTCAATAATCTATGTATAGTTGTTGTTGTACAATAATGGGTGGATGCGATTTATTACGGAACGCCTCTATATTGATTAATTGTGGTGAAATCAGGCATTTTTTGCTCTAGGTTCTTCTTAATCTGCTAGAAGTCGGGAGTACCCCTTTAAAGATATTATATATTGCTGCTAAGTGTCCAATTTGGAAAATGAATTTCTATGAGTTTTCTTTGAAAGCTTGATTTCAGATTCCGAACTTTGAGCAATGTATTGTTAAAACTAAAGACGTGTGGCATTTTTGAGAAGTACTTTTAAAATTGTGCGTAATGATTTTAGATTTTGTTAAAGTTAGGTCATCATTTTCAATCATATTTAATAATTTAAAGCATCTTGCCTAATACTGTGAATAAAATAATTAGAAAAACGGAAAACAATTACGAAATCAAAAAAAAATAAAATGCATCACATGTCTCTTCAATGGCACCGTACATTCGTTTCGTCGCTTGAACTAATATTTTGTAAATTGATGATGCAACAGAGAATAATAATATGTAACAGTAAAAGGAGTAGATCTGACCATTCAATAACACAACTTAAATAACAGGAACCTGTGCAAACACCTTTATCGTTTGATTTCATATTGTTAAATTAACTTACCTTTAATTTCTATAAGTAGACCTACCTTTACTGGTATAGTTCCTCGTTTTTCTAGTTTATATTTTCCAAATTGTACAAGTTCCACGTAGGTGAAATTGCTGATGTGTATTTTGTAAGCTGTAGGAGACATAAAATACTGTGTTATCAACCAGACGATAGAATCTTTACTAATAGCTTACTAGTTTCACATAAGATTGTATTGGATTTCGATGAAAATACTTATATTTTCCTCACGTGACGTCTTTTTACGTCACACTGTGTCAACGTTCACCGAAATTCAATTCTTTCAAAGGTAACTTAATTATTGGGAAAAAAACAAGAAGACAAATATATAAAAGAAGAATAGTGAGAAGTTTTTATAGCATTTTACCTTCTCCATTAGATTCCATCCGACTTGCAGTATTAACAGTGTCTCCGAACAGACAATACCTGGGCATTTTCAAGCCAACTACACCGGCACATGCTGAACCTGCACAAATTGAATTAAATGTCATTTCATATTAACATTGTTGTTTGCAGAGATTTTGCGTTTACATATTGAAACGATTTAATTTATACTTATTTATTTTAGCTTGAGTGTGAAGAATGTTTGAAGCTTACAGAGTCACCCTCGATCCCACTTCCTTGAAAACTGGTGTCCTATGTGGAGGTATGGTCGTGACCTGAGTGGGGTTCGATCCCGCAACCTCCGGGATGAGCGGCAGACACCTTAACATCTTTACGGGTATGTTTCTACCAAATTGGCATTGCAATTGCAAACGCATGTGACAGCACATTTCCTGTTTGAGCACAAGGAAGCAGTAAAACAGAGATGATACAATAATTTTGATTATGTTCTGAAAAATGACAAAATTGTCAAATGCAACTTATATTTCCGGTATGGTGTAACAGTATTATTGAAATTACCAGAGTGCAGACCAACTCTTATCTTTAGTGGTACATCAGGCAAGTGTGGTATCGTGAATACCTCACAAGCTCTCACCAAGTCTATCGACATATCCGCTACCTCTCGTGCATGAAATGGCGTCTTTATTGGAATACCAGAAACAACCATATCTGTTTTATAAACAATAAAAATGAATTGCATTACTTAACTAATGACATGATCTTAAGTTAGAAGGCTTTATGTAACATATATACCGGTAATTGGCCGTGACATTGCACACATGTAAAGCACATCCTTAAGGTAACTGATGATATCATATCGTTCCGTGTTTTAGATAACTGTTATCTAATAATATTGAATAGTAATATGTCAATATTGAAACAAAAATGTGTAATTTCTCTGATAGAAATCATTCTGACGTTGTTTTTCTGTCTTTCTGTACTGAAATTTCTTCAGTCTCGATGATTGGAAAATTGTCTTTTCGTAAAACCGATACAACTTACATGCATCTCCAATGGTTTCCACCTTGTACACATCATACTTGTCAATTATTTCGTCAAATGTGATGTATAGCTTATTTAGCAACGCAACAACTTCCAGCGCTGTACTGCGGCCTGAGATGTTTGTGAAACCAACTATATCACTGAAAATATTACACATATTTTATAAACAGAGATAATTATAAGAAAGTAGCTGGACAAAAGTGTCGCGTTTGTTTTGTAGAGATGTTGAAAAGGAACATAGACCACTTCTGACATCTACTTGTTTGGATAATTGGATAGAAATAGTTGTTAGCAATTCAAAGCACATTAAATTACTTATGATAAAAAATACGTTACAGATGACTTTGTCATCCCCGGCTCTTAACGATAGTAAGTACAAGTTTATATTTAAACTCTACAGCTAAGTAGGTAAGTTATCTAACTTAGATGTAATATTGAAAACACAACTATAAAAACATATTTTAATTACTAGTATTTCTACATGATACAACTCTGATTGGCCTGAATCGAATTTGAACAAAAACGTGCAATAAGTACTCCCATTGATACTAAATTTGTTACTGACAGCTGAACATGCAATATTTGCATCACCGCAGCTAATGATTTAATCCTGCTTGTGTATGGTACAACGAATATAGCAAAAATGATATCATTAGAGCCGAAAAGGTGGATATCCTTTACTCACAAGAGGCAAATTAAGGGCTGGAGAATCTGATTACATTAGGGCAATTATGGGATTTCAGCTATCAGTAAACGTAAACGTTTAAAGAAGTGACGAAGTATTGTTTTTGCCATTAACAGATCTAAATGAAAACGCTTCGTTACGTAAATCTTCAAAGTATGGTTCATTAAAGGTTAGTTTTTAAAAGTTGTCTGACACATGCTGGCTTTTACCTGTCAACGTAACTAGTACTATGCAATTTTATGACAAAAATTCGCTTTCTTGTCATTAAACATTTCGAGGATTAAAGATATCCGCAACCGTTCAGTAGATCAAATGTCAATAAATATTCATATTCGTTGAACATATTTTCTCCTAATTTTCTGTAAATTAGCTTTTAGACTAAATGTAGCCATACTACTTAACGCCTTTTTGTTATAATAGGACCAATTGTAGACAGAGGTCTGACAGAAAACGCCTTCATTGTAACTAAGATATGCAGAGTTGACATATACATTTTACTTTGCAACGAAACAATTACCGGTAGTCCAATGACTATAGGGTTAAAAAAACTTGGAAACTGATAAAATAT
>JAUMHA010413121.1:0-10674 GCA_032359765.1 Saxidomus gigantea
CTAAATTGCCTCATTGCAGCATCGCCGCCTACCCTTCAATATTATTCTCGGTGCAGTTTCCTGTGAAATCTTTATGGACAATCCAGTGTCATCATTTCTTTCTGGAACAACTAAAAATAAATATCTGCCTACTACACAAAAGAAAACAAGAGACCTGTAGAGACGTTACCAGAAAATAATCTTGCATACCAATCAAGGAAATGTGTAAACAAAAGCGCATTTCACGTGCAAAATATGTAACGTTTTTTCTTCTGATTAAAACACCATTGTACATGGCTAGAGGCCACAGCAGAAAACTATATTATTTTTTTGTCCTTTGTTGCCTCTCTAAATTTAGAAGACATTATTTTATCAGTTCGAGCATTCTGAGGACTATCACATACAGACGGTGGTGAGGGGACTATTTTTTCCGTCTACTTAACTTCTGCAACGACCTGAGATTTCCTTTTGATCACTCAATAGAATTAAATATCAATCCGCAATTGTATTTTTGTGATTAATCAAAGCAACAGCGTAGAAAATTACAATGCACCTTGTTTTCTAACTACCCAATTAAATTGATAAGTGATATTAAAAGGATATTTAGATATAACATCATCTAAATTAACTTAATAAAGGTCTTTTTAGCCTTTTTGCAGTAGCGACGTATGACCATATAGGCGCCTAAAGATGGCGGCTTTAAATATTAAGTAATTGAAGCAACGAGGCGCAGCCAATTATCCCGTATCAACTCGATTTATTGTTTCGGCCTTCAAAGAAATGTGTGATTCAATACCCTTAGTTCGTATTAAAGAAGCAAAATTAAAGGAATGTGTAAAAATGCGATCGGGATTCTGTTTTTTATATCCGATCAAGATGATAAACATCAGGCAATATAATTCACCTTAGTTAGCAATATATAGGTCTGAGACGAAGAAAATTACTTCTCGTCTGCATTTTCTGACTTTGAAACAGACGACAATTACGTTATTGCAGCATAGCATGCTTATTCCCCTTGCGCTTTTGGGCGCGGCTTAAAACTTAAAAGTTACTCATGAATAATAAAAGCATCACATTCAATCTTTTGAAATCGTTTAAAAATTTAATATTTACGAAACCCGTTAATGCTTTTCCAACTTTTAAAATTGAGCTTGCCTTTAAATTTAATAAAATAGCAAAGTTAAATACCACAGTTGTCATAAAATACAAGAATGTATTATCTACTCTGCTCAGTCATTTCAGCAGACATTTATAACGCGCCCAAGTTAAACTACCTTGAATTGTTCAGTTTGAGGAAATCGTCATATACCCATCAAGGAAACCTATAACAAGTTATCGCTTTAGCATCGTGACAGGTTATAGCTCATATCTTCGACGGATCAAAATGGATTTCTAGATTTCTCATATATTCTCGTAGAACGGTAACGAGACTTCACGTGAAAAGTTGACAGCTATTTTTGATACGGCGGAGCGATCTGACCCAATCTTTATGGAATCTTTATAGACATCATCAACTCTCTTATCTCTAATATTGCTTGATACTACGTGGATTAAGACTGAAATAAGATGTCAGTTGAAACTAGGAAATACACCATGAAGCTGGAAGTTAATACGCTGATTCAGATATTCAGTAGATTATGACGAAAGATAGCCTATAGATTATGGAGATATTAAAACAATGATAGGCGATACTATCGGCCCCACACGGCCAAAAGGGTGGGTTTTCGGTGATAATTCACGGGCATGCTCGTAAATTCAAAATTTGTTTATGTCTTTGAAAGACAATGCGATATAAGCCAAGAATTAATGTAACTTTTGATTTAAGATTCTGGGAGATATTCTGGTGAGTCAACTGTGGCGGTAACCGATACGTTGATGAAAGGAAAACATATCGCAACAATGTCTTTAAAAGAGTATCTGTTTTATTTATTCTGAATGATTCTTATGGTGATTGATACAGAGATAAGATTTTTTTATTCATAAAATTTTTGTTAGACACATAGAGGATCTGTATTTTTTTTATGAAACATCATTTTCCAAACTAAATCAGAAGAAGGGATAGACGCTGGTTATTTTGAATGAAAATAAATCCCTAACATACATGTATCGACATAATATTAAATGAACATGTATATTAAAGGAAATGTGAAAATTGATACGGCTGACTAAATCAATAAGAACATTTTGGAATACCCACTCGCGTGTTTAAACGGAATCGCCTGCTCTTTGTCCTTGAAATCACGTGACGTTTTTAAGAACGATAATTTTTTGGAAAAAAAAAACCCACCCTGAAACGTTTGAAAGGTGTTTGTGGTGTAAATTTATGTTGATAAAAATACACTGGCATTATCTCAATGTAAAATGACTGTGTACTCCATTCTGATTATGTTTTGAACGGAATCGCCTGCGCTTTGTACCTGAAATCACGTGACGCTTCTAAGAACGATGACGAAAAGTTTTGAAAAAAACACCTGAAACGTTTGAAGGGTATTTATGGTGTAAATTTATATTAGGTAAAATACACTGGCATTGTCTAAACATGAAATGACTGTGTATTCCATTCTGAACCATCATCTGATTATGTTTTGATGTGTTTTCCATTCTGATTATGTTTTGAACAGAATCGCATACGCTTTGCACCTGAAATCACGTGACATTTCTAGGAACGATGAAAAAACTCTCAACGTTTGAAAGGTATTTGTGGCGTAAATTTATGTTAGTGTAAAAATACACTGGCATTGTCTAAACATGAAATGACTGTGTATTCCATTCTGAACCATCATCTGATTATGTTTTGATGTGAACATCAGATGTATATGCAAAAGACTTCGGGTTCTGCCAGAAGCAGCCGTGGGCCATTCAAGCACTTCCATGATGGAAAGCGATCACCGGGAAGTAATGAACGATGGAATGTACCGCGTTACGCTTCGATACAATTCCAAATTTCACCAATCACATCCAGAAACCTGATATTTAATGTAAGAAAAAGAATGAATGCGATGAAGGTAGGAATTCGGGAAAAGCTCCGATTGTAGAGATCGGAATTTCATCAACCAGCGCCTGCCACATAATTAGATTAAAACTCGAGATTTCAGCGTGCAGTTGGCATGCGTTTTCACTTCCTGGAAAGTGCCGCGCACATTAATTATATGTCTGATTAACGTAAGTGAAATGATATTATATTGTAGATTCGTGCTATTAATTTCAAGTGATATACAAAAAAAACTTTGGAAACCGAATGTAATTCATACATTAGCACCTGTCGAAACAGTAGTACGAACTATTAATTGTTTTGAAACGTAAATGCACTATAAACACCAGTATGGAAGGGAGGGCGGGGGACCTAAACAAAGTCAGGGACGTCGTGTTTTTTTGTGTCCAGATACAGTTGTCATCATAAAGTTATCTTAGTTTATATCAGCTGCGAAAAAAACCACCTTTGAAACAGAATGACCATATGACAATCAATTGGTCCGGAAGTCAGGTACATTTGTCTCAGAACAAGTGTTACTACATGTTGGGGAAACAAAACTAAATAAAAATGCAATGTTTAACGAAGGGATAGTTCACCATCGCCAGACAAAATATTTCATTGTTTTTGTCGGGATTATTCCGAGAGGGTTTATAAACAGCGATTGTCTGCCAGCCAATTTTCTTTATGTTGTATTAATGAACATCGTATGAGGCGTCGTGACATCTTTGATGAACGTGGAACCATTCGGAGATTTTAAACCATAACCCGTCAATAGCACTTTCTATACTCCAGATTGAAGAGTTCCATAGCGAATGGAACCAATTAATTCCGCGCTGAACGCCGTGGGTATATAAAAACAGCAACTGTCATAATTAAAATGATGTTGAATATTTATTTTGGATTTATGGATATCTTAAGATTTCATATGTTTGTTGGAAACCATATGCCGTGATCTGAAGTGCATGCACCGGGAATTTGGTGAAATAAAACATAAAATATTTAACCGACCCGTGGTTTCCACTTAGGAGCATTAGAGTTGGGCCGTACTAAATAATAAACATTATTAAAGTTAGATTTTATTTAATTAAGTGAAAGAATTTAGATACACTGTAGAGCACATATTTAATATACATCCACAGGAATTGACATCTGCCAAAGCGAAAGTGTTCCTAATGGAATTTAATTTTATGGAATCTAGGGCTAAATTCTGAATAATATTTACTAGCATATGAAAATGATTTAGAATAAGAAAACTATGATCCTACTAACATTTACAGAAATAATGGCGGTACAAATGTCTGCCGAAAAAATTGAAATTCATTTAATCCACTTGAGATCCATAAAAGCAATCAAGAAAACGCATTTTCATTACTTCGGCAGCATCCTTTTTGCGCATCATAGCCGTACTGGCTGTTGTACTTTATGTTGTTCCGAAGTAAAACATGAATGCCATTTGACGAGGATTAGAAAACGAGCAATATATTTATAGTTGTATTTATGAGTATACGCTCGTGATGATTGAAGTTTCGGAAATTCGTCAGTTTTTTTGTTATAACAGTCGTAAGCACTAAACATTATTCGAGAACTATTACTGAAAACATGGACAATTGCAGCTCAGGTCTAAAAAGCTGTTGATATATGTAGTACATCGCTAAACCAATGATGCATGAGCTGGAGAAAGTAAATGCTGGATCACAGAACCAATGGAAAACGAATGCACAAACGGGTATTCCACTGAAAGGTGCATCCTCAGCTGTGCTTAAAACGTCAGAGTAACTAGTGTCTGACACAGCCACATTTTTGTCAGAGCTTGAAATTAGCAAGTATGCATCAAAAAAGCTTTAGCTGTGTCAGATGTTGCTGAAATAGGAAAACATGCAGCAAAAAATGCTGTAGTAGTGTCAGGTGTTACTGAAATAAGGAAAGATGCAGCAAAAAATGCTGTAGCTGTGTCAGGTGTTACTGAAATAAGGAAAGATGCAGCAAAAAATGCTGTAGCTGTGTCAGGTGTTACTGAAATAAGGAAAGATGCAGCAAAAAAAGGCTGTTGTAGTGTCAGATGATGGTGATACAATGCTAGACATATCTGAAACCACCATAACTGCTGCAGATGTATGGGATTTATAAATAGCTACGAGACGGCGTCAGTGGTGCAAACTGTTGCTATAATAAAACACACAATATCAGTCTTTCATGAAATAGCCACAAATGTCGAGGAAAAGTTGGTTGTTGCAGAATCGGTCATAAATGCCGAGGACAAGTTTGTTGTTGCAGAAATAGTCATAAATGCCGAAGCGGAGTAATTTGTTCTTGAAATAACCTAAAATGCCGAGGAAAAGTTAGCTGTTGCATAAATAGCCATAAATGCCGAGGTAGAGTCAATTATTGCAAAAGTAGACATACATATAAACTGGAGAGGATATGAATAATGCTATTGTCTTAAGTCGTTGTTTAACTGTTGCATTATAGTCAAAGATCTTCTAATCAGGGCAGTATAACCGACTGTTGTACTAATAGTATGAATGCAGCATGCAGCAATAAAAACTCTTGCTGCAAATGCTGCAGAGGTATGAACTGTTCGAGAATCAGCTGCAAATGCTGCTCTATAACAAACTATTAATGAAGCATTTATAAATTCTGCAGCAATGTCATTGGTCAGGAATGATTGAATGATGTGAAAGAACTAATTTGAAACCGCCTTGATTACACGATATCTAATAAACTGCAATTGAAAAACACATTTAATGTGATTTAACTGCCTGCAGTTTCTGATAACCACATAGACTCACATTGCCAATTACAGGACAATTAATAAAAGAATAAAAAGGAAGAAAAAAACACGACCACTACAATTACGTTTAATTGAAGACAAAAAACGCGATTCCGGGACATGTCCCGATTCTAAATTTGAATCAAGTAATGCGAATAAATCTTTCAAACGCAGTTTAAAAAGGACATTAATAGGTTAAATAATACCGATTTGATGCGAACACATTTGTTTTTGTACCCTTAAAATCAATTCCAGTCAATTCAAATATATAGCTTATCATTTATAGTTGATATCGGATACTATCTCGCCAGATAATCTCATATGTGATAAATCACTCGTAATGAACAGCAGAGAATTACCCTTTTCATTCTCTGAAACTGATATCATTTCAATATGAAATAATACAAATTTAGTATGGCAAAATGAGTTTGTAAAAAGCTGCCTTATCATCTAGAATAGCCTTTGTTCTGGAGCGGAAAGTTTCCATCAAGACTTGTTTTATTCGGGTAATTTATTGTTATCCAATAGGGCAATTCTAAAGAATAAAAGAAATGCTAATTTCTGGCATCATTGTTCATCAAAATTATAGTTTTTTGTTTCTGTCAGTTGATTAAAGTATAACATCATTGTTATTAAATTGTAAATTTCAAGTTTTAGTTCAAATACAGATTTCAGTTGACCCGATGGCAAAGCATTCACGTCATCCAGAGCATTCATTATATAATTTCATTTTTTTTTTTGTCTGAAAGCTCGGGAAACCGCCGATGAATGAGGATGATGGCTACATTGTCTGGTCCATGATCGTGACATGGAATAGTAATCTAAGTCTACACAGACTGTGTTGTAGTTTTTTTTAAATTAAGATCTTTCCTGCTATTGTAGATGACAATGGTAATAACATAAAATTCGTAATTTCATATGATCTTACCATACAAGTTCAGAATCAACTTGTAAGTTTGTAGCAATTCTCTGTCCCCTTGCCGCGAGACTTACCCTGTTTTAAGAGACTAATAAAACGCTGTTGCTTGCAAAGTAGCTTTCATAATATTATCCAGACATTTTTCACCAGATTCATGAGATTGGCTTTCGTATAGATTCACTTACATTATTGGATAAACGCGTGAATGTCCACCAATAGCTCTCGACACGTTCTCCAACGACCAATGTGACACTGCCAATGCCCTCCCATCACGTCGGTTATCAAATTCCTTTTAGTCTTTTATGAGCAGCATTTACCTTATGACCAAAATATTCATGCCTAGATGAAATCGGTAATTAACCGGAAAGTAACTAATGCGAAATTATTGGGTACGCACGCGGAGCTCATGACATATTAAGAACCCGGATAATAATCTCTAAACTACTGCGCGAACGACTGGCAAACATTTTCGTTGTGGAAATTATTGCATAATACCTACAGACACTTTTATTGTTGAAAGATAGAAATTAGTAAATGCATTTGTAAATTAACTATCAGAATACATTTAATAGTTTCGCCCTGCATTTCATTTGTTTACAAGAACGCGCACTGCCTTCCCGCGGTGCGTTCTTTAGCAAAAAGAGAAAACTAACAATTCCGGATTTACAATGTGTTTTCTGGCTAATGACTGTACCTCGGAAACATGTTTTTCAAATAATAAAGTGATTATCATATATTTATTGAAGTATCTCTACATATAAAATATAGAGGTGAATATTTTCTCCGTTTGAAGACTGCGAACCGTGTTATTTTATGTCTTGTATTAATTGAGCATAAAGACTATGGATTCGGAGTCAGGCACTTGTATTCAATTTAACGTTATCACAACAGTTGTTATCATTTGTCAGCAGAACACATCTTTCAGATTATACCGTAGTATATGTGGAATATATCTCGTGATTTAATATATATTTATTTATTGTTTATTGCAAACGTTTGGAATGGCGCATGGTTCACATCAATATTTCAGAAGAATTTACGTACAATTATTGAATTAAGAGCATCCCTTGCTTTATAAGAAGATGGTTTATTGTAATTTCATTACAGCCCACAATAAACTGTCTTTTGATGTCCGCCAAATTTCCGTATTAACAATCATAAGAAAATTACAGAAATTAATATAAAATACAGGACAATAAACCGTTTTGTTCCGTATATGACATACGGACAACATATGTTTGCACAAACAAACTAATTGTGGTAATTAGTGCAATTTTGATTCCAGCTTCTACTTTATAACAGTGCAGTTGTACTTAATGTACAATATAATGTCCAAGTTTAGTCTACATCAATTCAATGTGGAATAGATAAAATAACGCTTTGGCATTTAAAGTACAAGTAATTTTACGAAGTGTGGATTTAGTCGTTTTATTGGGCCTATCAAGTAAGGTCATATATGTATGTTAGACATCAAAGCAACTACAGTAAACGCTGTATATAAGAACACATCGGGACCATTTAAATTTGTTCCTTATATCCAGAATATGTTATATCTATATAGAATTTGCATATTAAATAAAGAAGAAGAAGAAAAAAAATCTTTATATCCGGAATTCACTATATCCGGATTCCGTTATATCCGGAATTCACTATATCCGGATTTATATACGGAGTTGACTCAACATGCATTTCACTGCTAAAGGCACAGCCAACCAACATTGCACACCAATCAGTAAAGTACATTTGTAGTGTGTTTTCCTTGAGAATCCTTGTAAGCATTAAATGATATTTTCAGAAAGATTAATGGACACTACGTCAGAAATAATCTAAAATTGTATTTCTGTATAGACGATGAAGCAATTTCTTTGACTCAGCTTCATTAAGGGATGGTCAGCATACCACTCCAGAAACTATTTAACGGATGTTTGCATATTAAAGTCTATGGGCGGAAGTGCGCAAAGAGAAAATTAAAACTAATTTCTTTTAGACTATGGTAACAAATTAATCGTTTTATGAGAAATTAACGTAGCGACAATAAAACATACAGACACACACGAAACACGGAACACGAGATCCACGTGCCTTATGATAAATATGTATGTTTTTAGTAAGACATCCTGTTTGGTCTAATAAATAAAAACAGTATCTTTTTAATCTAGCTGTATCATATTATAAACATCCTCTAGCTTCATGTTTGATCTAGCTTTAGTATAAACTGATAGTTCCACACACTGCTTCAGAAACAGGCTTGAACCATTTAGACTCTTATCCATCACTCTTAGCAGAATCAAAAAAGTTTTCAAGTGTTTTATTTTTTCTTTCTTAAATATTGATGCAGCAATCCTCATAGACAGCTCTTTGGTATTGGAGTTTTACAAAAAATATTACATTTTCATGATGATGATGATGATTTATTGATGATTGTCATCTTGATCACCAACACCATTCATAATCATCATCAGTTTTAGAAAATTTCTGTAAGTGTGCTTTTGTAGTTAATCGTATCATCATCATCATCATCACCAACATCATCATCATCACCAACATCATCATCATCATCATTATTATTATTATTATTACCATCATCACCATCATCATCATTATTATTATTATTACCATCATCACCATCATCATCATCTTTATTTCAAAGTGGCACTTTAAGAAATCAATGCAGTTTTAACTCCTGTACACCTATAGGCCAAACGTCGGCAATGAGAATTATTTGGCACCCATTAAAAATGGCGGAGTTCAGTGAATTCCTCGTATAAATCCTAATTATTATATTCAGACTGTTATAATCCGCGTACATGCAGGCTGAAAATAAACAGAATTAAAGGCTTAAGTTGTATGCGATGGTTTATTTAGTGTCTTAATCATACATTAACTGAACTCTTCGCGTCAGGTAGATCCCTTTCTATCATGGCTGGCATTTTTATTGAAAAAATACTTTCCTTTTTTAATTTTTTAATACCCCTTACTTATTCCGCAAACGTCTCAATTTGATACCTGATACATGATATTGTACCTAATTTGTGAAGACCGCAAGCAATTCCTCATAAATGACCACTCCATTGTCTGCGCACTTTTTATACACGTGCCATAGCCATATCCCAAATGACCATCGCCAAGCTTTCTTCATAAATAAACCGCCCTGTCAATTTGCGAAGCACAATTAAAATGTCTAGGTAAATTTAATTTTATGTCTTCATGAAATTTGTTTAAGATTTCAACGTTTGTCAAAATTGAAACCACGAATTAAGGTTCTCTTAAAAGATACAGATCTAGTTGAAATATCCCGTTTTATATTGATTAAGGAAAACGATGCTTTAGAAAGGAAGACACTTTTCATGGCTATGACACTTAAGGAAACCTAAAGTCATAGAATTAATGAAGGAACAGATATATACATGTTGTCATAAGGTAAAAAGATTTGCTGTTGTGTATCCTTAGAAGAGTTGTTCGTTTAGCCATGGTCTTGTAATGTGGCTTCGAGCTTCGGAGATATTTAGGTGCCCTTCAGTATGACGACAACTTGCATGGCAATGGTCGTGAATGATACAAGTGAACCTTGAGCACACTGTCGTATTGCAATACAGTCATAGGAAATGATTATTCAATTGGCATTCTTTTTAGCATATTGCAGTCAAATAAACAGAATGTACAGCCACAGTCTGTCCCACTCAATCGGTAGACCTCGATTAAATTTCAAATATGCACGGGCCATCAATAAAAAATACCTAAGCATCATGGGAAACACCACCCTTTTCACTGTTAACTTTATTTTTAAGTAAAAACTTGAATTTGTGTGATTTTTTCCCATAGGCCGTTAATGTTACTGACTGTGTCGTCCAAAAGTAGTTTTTCCTGGCCAAAGCTGAGTTTCCGATAGGGATGGGACAGACTGAAGTGAATAAGATTTTAGCGTCAGATGTCTGAAAAGTTTCGCATGCAATCGTTCGTGTCACTTTGACATGGTGTCTATCAAGGAAAGCATCTTTGAACTGACCGTTATCTGTGCAGAAATATTCATAA
>JAUMHA010413143.1:0-10674 GCA_032359765.1 Saxidomus gigantea
TGCCCGCGTTTACCGGGCGTTTACCACGCGGTAACAACCATGAGGTAAACGGAACAAAAACGTGAGCGCCACTGTACCCTATTGCCAGGTCCCAACCCCCATGACTGGCATAGATTTAATACTACATCACATCTAAAAGTTTCGGACACCGTAAAGTTTCTGATGAAATTCTGTCGGCAGCAGAGAACATTAAATTTTGGTACTGTCAGTCACATCTTCCTGAAGATAAATATCTTTTGCGTCAATATGCACCGGTAACATGTGTAATTCAATAATAATTGGTAAAATACGAGTTGATAACCTAGGCATATGTATAATTTTCACATGACAAACATTTAGATATTGTTTATTATAATGCTATTTGTTGACTAACACTTATTTGTAGTGGCAATTGAGTTTCTTTTAGGTAACGTATGCTCATATACTTAGTGATAATAATTAGGTATTTCTTTCGCTCAATTTAGATTTGTTTTTCAAAACTGTAAAACTAATTATTTTCAGCAGGATGTGCAAATGACAGTGGTGGTAAAGTGCTTAGCGTACCAGCACAAACAAACCAATTGCAAGCAACATGCGATGCCTAATATGTTATGCCTACTAGTCAATATTACGTTAGAAATACTACAAATGGCACAAAAGCGAATATTCAACCGCAAACACAACAACATCTCTTGGTAACGAACACTGGTATACCACCAACTCTCCGAATGGAAATACGAGCGCAAACGTTCAAGAGCACAAGTTCAAGACAAGCAAATAACATGCATCATCTTGGGACACATAAAGACGAACGATCCCAAAATCTTCCACACGTTCATGCTATCAGCAGAGAAACTCCAAAACGAAAACTGCCCAATGCACATGTTTTGCAACAACTTTGATTTGTATTTAATGAATCCAACTCTCTAGAAGGCTTTGACAATTTCAAGACATCTTCGTTTATATTCCGTTGCCCATAACGAATGGACTGTAAAAAAGCTTTTGCATGACATCCTCCCAAAAATAGAATAAAGATATCGAACATGGATGCGTGAACCGTCTCACATGCCAATAATAGACTTTAGAGCAGAAAAATGCATGGCATTACATTCCATGAATATGTCAACGGATTGCAGTTTCATGGGCATGGATCATAATTGCAAATACAGAACACGTACTGCTAAAATTATTTGCTATATTCGGTTATAGCTATTCAATTTACTAGAAATGATGAAAAATAAGGGCGATTATATAAACATGACTTTCTGTAAAATGTTTAAATTCATTATGTATAACTTATCATTAATGATCAACAATTGCATAAAGGTTTGTTTTGCAACTTTGCAACCTGTGTACCGGTATACATATATGGTAATACTATTTCTCATAAATAAAAAAAAGACTTAAATCCATTAAAGAGTTGTTTGTTTCATACACTGTACATAATCTATTTTGATAAAAAGCTTATGCCTTGCACTGTAACAACAATAATTCATTTAAAGACCAAAGCTTATGCCCTTTTCTTTCCAAAGAAAGAGCCAACATACCCCTTTACCTTCTCAGCAAGTTGCGAATGACATTTTACCTTTGTTAGAAACTGTCATATCATATACAGTAACGTAACGTCAAAAGTTGCGATCCGTGTAAAATGTGTAAATAATCAGTACGCGCATAATGAATAATACGAATTTTCGTGCGATACATGATAAAATGTAGTATTTTGAATTAGCTGTCAAATGATGTTAAAAATTGAATGCTAAATATGTCATTTCGAAACAGTAATAAGGGTTAAAACAAAATGAATATGCTGAACGTGGTATGTAACCTGTAACAAAACAATTAACCGTACAACCTGTATTGTCTATAAAATGAATGTTTTGTGTCCAAAAAAAGTAATTTATTTAATCAGTCTCAATATCCAAATTCTAGTATAATAAAAAAAAAACGTTTGTTCAAGCTACGATAAGACACCGATGAATTTAGAACTATAAAATGACGGTTATCTCGTGAAGATAATGTATTGATAATGATTTGCCGTCAGCTTTCATTCTGGAAATATATTTTAATATGTGCATCAAAATATCGGTGATTCGGATGTAGAAGGTACTGTTTTCGAATTCCTGTCGGAGCACAAGTGTATTATTTGTATATAACACTGATGCCGCGCGTGCTTCAGTTCACCTAAAAACGACGAAAAACTCATTGCCTCACTTTCGCGATTGTGCTTATACATTGTAACCACATGTTCAAGGGCGATTCAATGAGCTACTGAAGGTTTCGTCTTAATCGACCTAACTAAAGTTGACTCATGCCATAAACATAATAATGTTTCCACGTTTTTAAATACACAGTAAAACGGTAACAGAACACAAAAATCCAAAAAAGTTACAATTTTAGCGTCGTTTTAATGTTAGCGTTGTAAGTCGGAAGTTTTGACGTCACGTCAGTGCAAATAGTTAGTCGTCAAAAAAGGTGCTAAAATACCCAAAGTTCCAAAATTGCTGTGTTTGCTTGAGAAATTGACAAAACTTGGTTTACTTGCCAAAAGTAGTTCGAATACCCTTTTTCCTTTAAATAAAATTAAAACAAATTGACCTGCCTTTGAAAGTGTAAAACAAACAGCTAAAAAGTGCAAATACACGTTAGGCTTCCATAAACAAAGTGCTTTTAACCATTTTTCATTCCAAGAATGTGGAGATAGATGCAATATCGATTACAACCATAATATTACGATTACGGAGTTAGATGATGCTTTACAAAGCTATTTCACTTGCTACCTTTACAAGTCCAACATAAAGTTGTCATTGTATTAGACTCCCAAAACCTTATAAAGAAAGAGTATTGTAAATCTAGATTGTAAAGCCTCTTAAGCAGATTTCCTTATCCGAAGATACAGAAACCGGTCTTAAAAAAAAAATATGAAGTAAGAATTTTCCTTTGCACTCAAAACTTATGCAGAAGCCAAGGGTTGTGTTCATGCTAGTGGGCGCATGCGTTTGTTCATTTGCCTTCGGGGATATATGCACAGGTTTATTAACCCGGGGCTGAAGGAAGACTAATTGAACCGAGGATAACTTTACGGGGCGCCATAGGGATAATTTCACGGAGCCACGGGTGAAACTTCTCTAGGTGTTAATGGGCTAACTTCACGGGGCTTTGGAAAACTAGGTGTTACGGGGCTAACTTCAAAGGGCTGCAGGAAAACCAGATGAAACGGGGTTAACTTCACAGGGCGCGGAGAAACAAGGTGCCACGGGCCTAACTTCATGACGCTGCGGGGAAACTTGGTTCTACATGGCTAATTCACGGGGCGCGGGGAAACTTGTTGCCATAGGGATAATTTCACAGGACCACGGGTGTAACTACTGTAGGTGATAATGGGCTAACTTCACAGGCGCGGGGAAATAAGAGCTACGTGCATTACTTCACGGGGATTTGGTAATTTTAGGTGCTACGGGGCTAACCTCACAGGGCTGTAGGGAAACTAGATGAAACGGGGTTAGCTTCACAGGGGGCGGAGAAACAAGGTGCCTCATGGCTAACTTCACGCGGCTGCGGGCAAACTAGGTGCTACGGGGCTAACTTTAACGGACTGCGGAGCTAAACTGGACTGCGAGGCAAACTTCCTACTCGTTTCTAAATGTAAATATTATATTTTGCAGGGGGAAATTAAAATATATGAAATATATGCCCTGATGATTACACTCTTTTTTGCAACAAAGTTGAATTTGTTTTGTTTTTCACAATTTTAGTTCTATGTTTTACCGGTATGTGTCATATTTTCAAGCGTTCCCCTGTTGTGAAAAAAAAATGTGTACTTTATTCGCTCCCTTGGTGCATAGTTCATCCGTTTCTTCTAACATACTGTACAAAATAAGCACGTCAATAAAGAAAGCGTAAAAAATTAGAGTAAAAGAAGTGTTTAAAGTTTAGGACTTGACCATGTGTTTAACACAGAATTATTTTATTCTCATTGCTATGCTCTCGATTTTCGCAATGAGGGTGCATTTTTCCGCTGTAAAAGGTCATTCAATTGTGACAATTTGTCTAGAAGAAGAAATAGCTTTCTATGTCGGTGTTGATTTGTTTTCTTTATATCTTATGACCGAGAATACGCGTCAGAAAAAAGATGTCTCAAAATTATGGCAACATAAAGGATAAAGACACCGGCATTTAAAAACCTATTGAAATTTCTTTTCAAAATAGAAAGCGGTCGGAACATGACACTTAAATGTTTATGTTTACAGTACAAAAAACGTGCCTATGTATAGTCACGTTCACATAGACCAAGTGTAAAAAAAGAACTAGTTGTTTTGAAAATTAGTTATCCGTAAACTGGTTCGATCTATGCATAAAAACTACGTAAACAATTTGCGCCAAGCTTTAAAAAAGCGATGTTTATCTGTTTAACCTCATTCAAAATAAAATTTGAAGTCAGATGGAAATAAACAGATAATGCAAGTGATTATGATGATAGTACTGCTGTTAGGTAAGAAGTTTATTAGAATCTGAAATCAAACGTTTTGCGGTAGTTTTAATTATTTTAAATCGGATAAAAGACAAATTCTAAAATAAAAGAGACTTGACTGCTTAAATCCATCACGTTGAAATGTGAACAACTAGAGATGGAGGTTAATGTCAAGGAAATCAAAATGTGTTTCAGATTGCAAATTTGTAAATGAACTTGCAGTTATACAACGCTCAAAGTATAATACTAATGAGCTATAGTTAAGTTTGAACAAACTATTAGCAGTCGTAATTTTAAAATTTCAGTCATGCAAACCATGGGCACAGACGATACACAAACACTAAATGAGTATGCTAACTCATAAACAGTAAATTCTTAAATTACTTCGGATATAAAATTGTGTGTATCGCATGTCAACAAAAATAACATAGCCTACTTGTTTCATACATTCTCGTCATCGAAAGCATTCATTATATAATTTTATGTTTGTTGAAAGCACGACAAACCATACATGTATGGGAGTTGTTTCAGTTGATTTGGAAGCGAGCTTCTCTGATTGCATATTTTTAGAACAACTGAAATATCACCGAAGATATGCAATATTCTACCGCGATCGTCTCCAACAGTTCTATAATATGACGTTCCGCCGTATGTTTGTAGATTTATTTCTCCATGTGACATGATGTATCACGTGACAAAAAAAAGAATTGCATGTATCACGTGACAAAAAAAAGAACTGCATGTTAAAAAAGATGTTTCGATTGGATGGCGAAAGTTTTACATGGTTTTGTGTACGCACGGGTACGAAGTGAACACTTAGGATAGTGGTGCCAGAAAAATATCAACAACGTCATATGCTATTTTCATAGGTGTTTCACCTACTGTATTTTTATCAACCAATCAAATCCGTCATTAAACAAAATTACGTATGTAATACCAATAATGGAGAATTTCTTCAACTTTTATCACTGTCAGGGTTTTACATCGTATGAGGTGATAGCGGCGGAATATTGAATGCAATCGATGCGTTTACTATTATTTTGTAAATGAGCATTCATATTAGGTCCGGTTACTTCATTACATATGTACATGTATATATTAATACTGCAACCTCGTTTATTTTGGTTTTACGACTTCATTTAAAGCTAACGGAAAAACGCATGATTTGTGTGAAATTAAAAAAAAAGAGTGTATTATGGATCAAATTAGGGAAGACTAAGTACACATTTTGAAAGTTTAATGTCTGATGGACAAAGTGATGTACATGTACATGTATGTTAGGGCGTTGTATATCGATTCCGTTGCATGTAACAATATATGAAACGATTTCATAGTAAGCCCTATGCTAGTTACAGTTATTTCCCTTGTACTTATTATATACATATAACGTTAACAAACGGGTAGACGATGTTACAGACCCCTTTGGGTAAAATCAGTAAATTGTAGATACATTTAGCTGTACATCGAGTTTTCATTTTAAAGTTGAGTTTTAATTGAAATGTTAACTCAATTACTCTTGGTCTAAATTTACGTGTTATCCACACTTAGTGCAATTCTTTTGTCGAATCGCAGTACAGTATTGGCTTCACTTCAGTAGTTATATACTAACTAATAAGGAGAATACGGAAAAAACATCAACTTATTATATATTCAACAAGTTAAAAGGCTTTTGTCATTGAAAAGAGGTCAATATTCCATAGAAAATTATTTATTGGCCAGCTAAATGTAATTCAAACATGAGAATACATTTAGCAGGTTATCATTCAGTTATGGATACCTGTAGTTCGTTATTTTGCATATTTGAAGATTTTAAAGTTCAGTATAAACATGAGGACACGAGGACCCTATTAAAATGTTCGTAATGACAAGGTCATTAAAATTGAGCAACCAAAATTATTGAAAAGAAGTGTTAGCCAACCGCTGCAATAAGTTTGTTTATTACACCACATACCATATATACATGTATATAGAGCTGTAGTACCACAGTCCTACCACTTGGAATACTAAGTCAAATAGTTATTTTCATATTGTAGATATTGTATCAATACAGACCATAAATAATGTATTTTTGAATGAAAACGGGAAGCCTTTTATTGGATAAAAAGCTATTCAAACTATCGGGACAAAGTGTAAATTTACTTATTCTTGTAATATAGACCTACACCCTTTATTTAAAACTGTTGAACATATTCTTTTGAAATGTTTCTATATTTTCAGTGTTGTTGTTTGGGACTGGAAGTGCAGACGAGTGCGATAACAAATGCCGATGTAAAAGAAAATAAGATTTTTATCTATTTAAATCAATTTGAAAATACGAACCATATTTTATGTCAATATTTTATCATTACAGTAATCGTACTTTTATTACTGGTACACTCTCGGCTTCGAAACAGATATATTTTAGCCAGTCTACCTGTGTCTCGGTGTTAACACTTGATAACATAATTATTATAAACAAAGAGGAATACTGACTCTTCTGGCGAATATCACCTAAGATGCAATGCCCACAGAATTATAAAACATTGTAACAAAGAAGAAGGGTTTTACATTAAATTTGCTTTAAGATTATTTTTTATCATTTTGCATTTTTCAGTTGGTGAAGTGTGTTTGAATACTGGAGAATGTGTTGATAGGTCAGAATTAGTAAGCTGCGGTAAGTTGTAGTTCTTATTTTACGGTAAAAATACTAGGGCTGTTCTTTGATGGTATTTAGAAAGTATGATCGTTTAAAAATTCCTCGATAAAACCCTTGGGGTGATGGTGATAAATTATATTCCCAAATATATAACAAAGTGCCTGAACATCTTTGCTATCTGTTCTAAAGCTGCTCGTTCACAGTTTCCGGTAAAAAAAATTATCAAAAAGGATATACGAACAACCAGCACTTCTATTACAGTTTTGTGTTAAAACAATGGTTAATCTTATTTTTTTAAACGTTGGAAATCTATGTTAAGGTTTCATAAGTGTTTGACTTGACTTGAAAATGACTCAGAGGTTTTTTTAACATTAATTGATAAGAGTTGCATTTGGTATATTTAGGATTTCATTATTGTGAGAGAGGAAACGAGTGTTGTGGATTTGGCTGTATGCCAGTAGGGAGAAAATATTGTGGCGTTTACTACTGTGATACTGACCATTCATGTTGTGGGTCGTTCTTCTGCTGTCCCCCAGGGTACTACTGTGATGATGGCGGACCCTTTTGCAAGCCCTGTGACAGTGACGACTGCAATATATATAAGTGAGTACCTTTTGCACAAATTACACTAAGTTTATCAGTCCAACATACGTGTTAAGGAGGAATACCCTACAAATAGCAGATTACTTTCCCAAAATGTTTAAGACGGGATAAATGTACGTTCATTAATACATTATGCAGCTTCCAAGAAGAACACATATAGAAACATGTCTTGTTTCTGCACAAAATGTCCATATAGTCGCCTTTAAAAATGAACCGCTCTCCAATTCCAAATTAAAATTGACTAGACAATGAAGGTTTATACCCACTACCGCACATCTTATTTTGCCAATTATACCGGTTTCTTAGCTGAATTCTTCAGGTTTTGGCAGGTTCTTCTTACCATAAGCGCTTTACTGTCTTTAAGTCAGGTTAAAATGGATCCAGGATTAGGAAGTTCCTCTTTAAAACTATTGTCGCAATCAGTAAAACTGCGTACTTAACAGTTTAAATATGGTATGATTATTTTACTGTTTGTTGATCTTCTATGCTGACCGGCAAAAGAAATGCGACTTTACCTTTGAACCAGAATTTTATGAGCTCCAGGTTGGTACTTAGACAAAGATTTTAAAACATGAATGAATAAGTTTGTCATAACTCATGCAGCCTGATAGGGAACTTTACCACCTGCAAGAATTGATGACAAATTGTGTGCTGTCTTTTTTCTACAAAATAATGATAACACATTGGAAAAGTTGCGTTTCTTTTGCATTTGTGTATATGTACTTTACTTAAACCTGTGTATGGTTATTTCCTTTTCGATGATGCATTATTTGAAAACTCTTGTAAGCTGGAGATAATTTAACGGGTTACTAGTGATTCTGCCGATGAAAAATCTCTTTAGTTTAAGTAGCAAATAGTGTAAGTTAAAGTCATGCAGTTGTGAGTTCCTTATTTAGAAAAGCATTTTTCCGTTGTCCCTGACGTCATTAAGCATCGTTTAGTTAATGATGTAACTAATTCTAAGTAATTCTTAGCGGCCAAATAAATAAATATACTAAACGCATGTGTCTGATAATTATCATAACCAAATGTTTAGACACAAACAGTGACAAGGATTAACGTAGCCACTGGTAACTTAATCTTGGAATTGATCTCTGTAGCTTCATGATCCTTATCTGTGCCACCATTTCGTAATACACGAGTAGGAAGTCCCGCATCCCATTTTAGCGCCACAGACGCGTGGAGTAAGCCCCGTAGCACCTTGTTTTCCCGCCGTCCCATGACTTTAACAAGTGCGATTAGTTCCCCCGTGTCTGATGAATTTAACCCCATAGCACATAGATTCTCCGTGCCCCGTGAAGTGAAGCTATTAATAGCCCCGTAAAACATAATTTCCCCTAAAGTTAGCCCCCGTAGCGCCTAGTTTCACAACAGCCCCGTGCAGTAAGCCCTGTGGTACTTTGTTTTTCCGCACCAACACGAGCATCAACGCAGCAGTGCATTCATAATTAGGAATTAATGCTAATGTGATTAAGATAATGAGATGGTAGTTACATTCGTTGAGGCGTTCATACTACGAGTTGAGTAGATACATGTAATAGTGGACAAAAAACTGAATTCATAGGCAGTTTGGATGCTTAGAGGGCGACGTGATATAGGCTGTGATGATACTAGGGTACACCGGGTTGACGTAACGAAGTCGCGGTATACTAATGGATGCAATATTGGAAGGCCTTTACTGAGTTCCGCCTTTACGCGTTTGAGTTCCTGGGGCTGCGGGGTACTTGAAGGGATCAGTGTATAAGTACTGTGTAGATTGCAGGGGCCTTGACGCGTACTGACAGGAACGATATTACCACAGTTGCATCAATACTAGAGGACAGTGGTCTCTGTTCATGTAGATGCGTGGTTCCACGGGGTTGACTTCACGGGGACTAGGCGCCACAGGACTGCGGCATAACTAGGTGCTACGGGGCTAACTTCGGTGGACTGCAGTGTGACTAGGTGCTACAGGGCTAACTTCACTGGGCTGCGGGGAAACTAGGTGCTACGGAGCTAGCTTCAAAGGGCTGCTGGGAAACCAGGTGCCACGGGGTTAACTTTACGGGGTTGCGGTGTAACTTGGTACTATAGGGCTAACTTCACGGGGCGCGGGAAAAAAGGTACTATGGAGCTTAACGGGACTGCGGGGTTTACTTCATACTCGTCAGTTTGTGTCCTCCGTCTATCATATCATTTCCATTCATCAAAAGTGTCGAAACCAACTAAGATACATTTGAAACATGTTTTCCATGTACTACTACTACTAGTATCACTGAAACCTCTCCGCCTGTTAATGATAATAAACGTTAATTGCTATCATATAAGACCAATATAGATACCAGTCTGATATCTAACCATTTCTAGTAAAACTCAGTTTAGCCTTACTTGTAACACAACCAAAAATGTCGAAACGGAATAACAGAATAACGGTCACAACAAAACGCGACTTGAAGAGGAGGTTTTTAAAAATAATTGGACAATGACACAGATAGATGTCACCGCGTATGGTTCGATTGCCCTATAATGTCAACTGATAATAAGAGGTGAGGTGATTGATATCGTGTAATACATACGCACATATGCTGTGGTTTAGTCATTAATTAAAGTGCATCACTGTACATTCTGACTGATCATGTTGTTGTCGGTTATTTACCATCTGTCTGTACGTTTGACTGAAGGTTAATGGTCCTGTTACAGAATGTTCAGTTCTAATCTCCATTTTATATACAAATTATATTCTCTCCACGCCAACTATTCTCACGAGATCCATTCTATTCAATCGTGACTGAGCAAAATAGAAACAAATCTGCATGTAAACTACAAAATGGTTTGAATCCCAAACATGTTTTGGATATCATGTGAGCCTATAGTGCCATTATGGCGCTCTTGTTAAGTTCATGCATGCAATCCATACGGCATAGCCCATTGGATGTTATTTAAGCAGTCAGCTTGTCTTCCCAAAGACACGGAAAAGACGCAAACTTTGACAATAATATGTAGACATCCC
>JAUMHA010413165.1:0-10673 GCA_032359765.1 Saxidomus gigantea
GCATGGAAGGATTTTAAAATTACATAGCACATTTATTGAGCACATGGAGAGGACACAGACTGTGAGGCACCTCTTTCTGGGGCATTTGTCACTTGTGAGGGACAGCTCTTGTTTCAATTTTAAAATGCACAGAAAAAGACATTAGCTTTAGAAAAAAAATAGTCAAAGGTATGTTCCTTCCACCTGTGCACTCAACCAGTTTAGAAACGCAAAAGTGGCAAAATATTTATTTTAACAGTGTTATCGTGTTTCAAATTTCTTCAAACTTTATACACAACAAAAACAATATAAATTGAATTCTTGTAAAAGTTTCAATAATTCATCGCAAAAAATGACTTAAATAGAAGTAAAACCAATAGCGTCATTTAAATAAAAATGTTCAACAGGGGAAATCTTTTCATTTCTAAATCGGTTAAGTGAACATATACCCACATTTTAGTGACACATATCTTCCTAAAACCATTAAACCTTGACTTTGAATTTACATCTTTTATCATGAAAACTTTGTGAAATTAAATCACTGAGACACTCTTCAATTTACAGTGTATTTGTGTTTTATTCTTAGATTGTATTCTACTATATGCATACCTTCAATAGTTCTTTCTATTCACTGTGCTTAACAATGTCATAAACTTCAATTTCATTTTCATCTCTCCCAATCAACACTTGTGACATTTGCCGATTGCAACAAATTGCTTTATGGCAGGTATTTTGTTCTTTGAATTCTAGTACCTCATTTTTCAAATCGCCATTTATTCCAAACTGCAAAACATTGTTCGAGACCATTCCACAAACCAGAAGACTTCCTGTATCGGTGAGACAACAGCCAAACGCTGTTTCTAACTCTGGACCATCGAATCTTCCAACAAGCTGTCCATTATTGTCCAGTACAATCAAACCGTTATCCCAGTCAGAGACATAAATCTTTGACCCATCCTTACTGACGGACATACTGATGATGTAAGAGAACAGTTCCTGCCCTAACTGGTCGTAACTGAACTGCTTCAGTTTACTGCCTGATACGTTGTACACATAGACTGATGTATAGCAGTCTGAAATGTATAAATTGTCTTCAGCACATGCTACACTCCAGCAGTCAAAATCGGTTTTTATCAAATTTGTTGTCTTCATTTTGCTTTCTCCTACTGAAATGAATTGAACTACCGCTTTATCTGTCAAACAAACAGCGACGTCTTGCTTACTGAATGGGCATACCTGCCATGGATATCCAGGAAGAACAAGCGAGTCTTTGACTTTATATGTGGAACTGTCTAAACGTTTCAGGTTTCTGTTGTTAAAGTCCGACAGTATTATTGTTCCGTCCTCCAGAGCGCAGGCACTGACAATATCGCAATCTGACTCATCTGATTCAATTTTAACATGATATTTATTGCTTGCTTCAGCATATAGAAAAGTACCTGTCTGTGGGGAAGTACCAGAATATGTTTGATCTCCCTCAGTCTGGAAGAAAACATCGCTGGGAACATTTGGCTCGGTTATTCTCATATTTCCTTGTACAAACGTACATATTTGTCTTAACAATTCGGGTATTCTTAAATCGGGTGTTAAGTCTATGTCTTCTGCATGAATAGGTATTATATTCTGTTCTATGCATTCAGAAACATTGCTTACAATATTATTTCCCTTCTTAGCATTAACAAAGTCCTGCGAGACATTGGTGTCAGGAGATTCAAGTTTGTCTTGAGCTGATGTGACATTGGCTTTGTTTGCATCCAACATTTTAATTCCTTCCTCGATCTTGTTAATTAAGATTTTGTATTTATCTTCTAGGTCAGCTACATAATTTTTCTCCAACTCATTTAGTCTTTCGTTGACTTCTTTCCTAATTTTTCTGATGTTTTCGAGTATACCAGCTTTCTTTTCCAATACTTGATCCTTTTCCCGTTGTAACTCTTTACGATGTTCGTCGATAAGTGTAGCAATTAAGTCTAGCTTGTCCTTTACCCCTACGTGATCAGGTACACTTATGTTTTTTTGAATTAACTCTGGTATGTAAAAGACAGCTCGGCAAACCCTTTAACGAAAAAATAAGCAATAGGTTAATTCAAATCTAATTATACGGTGGTATAAGCCTTCTTATCGAAAATTATGTTTTTCTTTATCAAATGAAACAATGTTGCTTTATTTTTTTGTTCCAAACTTCTGAACATAGTGTATTTTTAATTCCATATGACAATAACAGAAATAAGTTTAGTAGAAGCATTAATTGCGTTTTAAACATCTTACGCCGCGATCATAAGTCAGTATTGCCATTCTGAGGGGTAATAAAACTTTAAAAGGTAGACTATATGTATTCGTAAAATATTAGATATATAAAATACATCTACATGCACCTGTGGTCAACTGCCATACAAGCCGCACATCCGACGTCGTCATGGGTATAACAGTATGTGTCAATGATAAAATGGCTATGTCTGTCACATTTTTCTGTTGGCACTGCAGGCTGACTCTGGCTTGATCCCTGTGCTCCTTTGCTAGTTCCTGGTGAGAGCTGGTCTTTATCGACGATCTGGTGTCCACTTAATATTGGAATATCTTCATGAACTTTAACGCATGTTATACAGAAATAATCCTGGCATTCGACACAGTATTTCTCAGCTGCCACATTTCTAACTTTACGTGTGCACACCCGGCATAGTTGATCAAATGTTTCATCGGACATCACGTCTAACGCCATTTTGTTTTACCTAGGTACACCACCGATCAAAATTTAATTTCGATTTCAAGAAAAATTAGAAACCATTAAAATAAAAAGTACTTGATGATTTTATGTATATATTATATACGCTGTATTATTTATATTAGATATATTAATCCAGTTGTGTCTCACCGACATAAATTATATGATTGGATTTTTTTTTTGTTAAGTATCAAATAACCAACATACACTAAATAAACAGAACTGCAGTTATGAATACAAACAAGTCACGCGTTCACAAATACATCGTTTTAACCGAAACCGAAATGTGATTTACACATCAGCTCTATATAGAATACACATAATCTCAAGTTAAACAAGCAAATTCAGTGAATTTATATCCCCCGTCAAATGAAACAAATAACTAATAAAATACAACTTGAAAGTGCATAAGTCTGTCTGTTTCAGAAAAATAAAATTTTACGCTAGGGCCTCATCTCAAAGGGAATATTTTTTTCCTTCAAGTTACAGTCACAAAGAACTTAGTTACTGTAATTAAATCAGTTCTACTAGTTTCAGATAACGAGAATTCTAAAGTTTCTATTTAAAGGGATCATTTCTGTAAAAAAATCCAGCTTCTAAAGTGTCCGTTGTTAGAAAATACAAAATCAATCATTTGTGCCAAACAACATAAAATTCTGACAAGCCTTCTCAGAAAAAAGAAGCATTTTTTTAATTTCACTACCCATTTGGGGCCTTATCTACGAGGGGTTATTCTTTTTTCGGCATCTTACAGTCATACAGAACTCAGTTGTTGCAAGGTAAATTAAATCAGGACTCAGACGCTCACAATAACTCGTGTTCAGGTGAGCTAATTATTAGTGCTTCGTATACATTTTTTTCATTCTATTCACATGTGCCTCATCTACACATACTAAAATTTTTAAGTAATCTCTGTCATTTACATTTGAAACAAATATTAAATATTCTATAATATAACTAATTAAATCGCTTTAAAGTCAATCATGTATGACAACCACCGGTCGTTGGAACTAGCGTTTTACATATCATATCTAATAATCTATATTATGTTAACGCAATCTGAATAATAATTGGAAGTAGGTCATTTAAATGGGTAGCACGAAGTAAAGTCGTGTACTGATTTATTACGTGACAATAACAGGAAATTAATTTTAAAAAAAGAAATAGCATTTAGTCATCCAATGTCATGTCTGCACATGTATTTCGCATTTTCCTTCGTTCTAAATCCCATAGCGACGATTAACTTGAAAATATATAAAATCAGATCAAAGTACTTCAACTGCAAGGCCAAAAGGTATTACAACAGTATCACTTAAATAGTTGGGTCATAATAATTGGCTATAGAATGTGACTTCAAGCAAGTGACCTAGTGACCTTATTTTTAATACCATGTAATCAACACAAACACATAATGTGGCCCCAAGACTGTTAACGAGGTTTTGATTCGATTTGTTCTAGTGATATTCTTTTTTACCCCACTAACCCAGTTTTAAAATTGACCTTGAAACTATTTGAACAAACATTCCGACCAATTTTCATGAAGATTGGACATTGAATTCGACTTCTAGAGTGTTAACAAGGTTTTCCTTTCATTTGACTGTGTGGCACTGTGACTTAGTTTTTAACCCTTACTGACCAGATTTGAACTTGACCTAGAAATCATCGAGACAAACCTTCTTACCAATTTTCATGATGATTTTGGTAATAAATGTGATCTCTAGAGTGTTAACCATGTGTTTCTTTGGTTTGACTATGTGGCATAGTTTTTGACCCCCGGTGACCCATATTCAAACTTTACCTATCAATCATTGAGACAAACATTCTAGCCATTGTTTTCCTGACGATTGGGTTGTAAATTTCACATCAATGGCATACACAATGTTTTTCTATGATTTGACTTGATGACCTAGTTTTTAACCTAAGATAACGCATGTTGTAACTCGACCTAGATTTCATCCAGGCAGTCATTCTGACAAAGTTTCATGAAGATGCAGTGAAAATTGCAGCCTCTAATACATACTCAAGGTTAAGTGTGAACAGGCAGACAGACGGACACCTGGCAATCACAATAGCTTCATGCTCAGGTGAGCTGATAAAAAATCAAAATAATGGGAACAAAATGTGGTCTCGGCACCAAGTGACATGTAATGACCTATACAAGATGACCTTGTGACAGTAGTATTAAACCCAATGCGAAGCAGTGTCAAATTCGACTAAAATCATTACGACATGCATTCTGGTTAATTTCTGAAATGACTTAGCAAAAACATACGTGCACTCCCTCAATATTCACGTAGTTTATCTCTCTGGTTTTATTCAGCGTTTACAATCAACATAACCAGTGTCCATTTTGACACACAGCTTACCAAGAAACAAACAGATGAATGTTCATGATTACTGGACACAAAATAAGGCCTCTATAATGTTCAGAGGGGTTTTCTATAGATTTGGTGACTTAGTATTGAACCTTACGAGCCCCAACTTTCATTCTTCACTCAGTTCATAAAGACTAGTTCATCTGACCAATTATCATCATGATTGAGTAAAATTTATCGCGGTTAAAATATGTACAAAGTTTTTTTTTAATGATTTGACACTTTTTTCACCACATGTGACACGTTTCGAACTCTATCTAAAGTTCATCTAGACTATCAGTCTCACCAACTTCCATGATAATTTAGTGGATACACAATTTTTACTATAGAATTTCACACCATTTATCTATGATCCTTGGCAATTCACCTGACACAGTTTGTGATTCCACAAAAGAGAGGGACTATCAAAACATATTCAGACTAATTTACTTATGTACAAAATATGGTCTGAAAAAGAGTTTTCCCTAATTTGACGTGGTTATCCAGGTAACACTCTCGGTAACACAGTTTCGGATTTAACCTAAAGTTTACCAATTCTAACCATGATTGCGAATAAAATAGAGCTTCTGAAGTTTTCACAAAGCTTATCTTTCATTTAACCTGCTGATCTACTATTTTCAGTTAACCATGCCAGTTTCTAACTCTATCCAGACTTTTCTGATAATAGAGTACTGTTCACAAAGAGTTCCCAAAGAACTATTGAACACAAAAAGATGATAGAAATGCTGTGGATAGCTCACCTTGAGCACTTATTCATTAAGTAAGCTAAAACTACTAATCAATAATTGTGGTTGGCTACAATATACAGTACTCGTTACTTATTGAGCATTTCATCCAGAGATGAGCTGACAAGAATCAATGGCAGACAGATAAAAAAAATCCCCAGCAAGTTGCAAGTTACAAAATACAATTGTATACAAATAAACACTTTTAAACTGACTATTAAAACAATGTGTATTGATGTTGCATATCAATTTAGAACGGCCATAAATAAAAATGGAATCCCAATATCAGTTATCTTACATTAACATACCTTTAAATAGGCAAGTATTTTTACCATATGAAGTCACTGTACAACAGTGAAATACATAATTCATTATATACCCAGCAAGATCATAGGCAGTAAATATGTGAAGAAGTGTTTTTCTATAACAATACTCTAAACTTGGTAACTGTGAAATACTAATCTTTTTTTCTATTGAACATGTCACTTTTTGTTTTGTAAAAGATGAAGTGATTTAATTCTAATACATCACTATTTACATTCATTTATCTTATCAGTGTAAATGTCAGAAAAGTTTCTAATCAGTATATAAGTAAGACTTGAACACATTTATCATGATCAATAGAAATGGACTGAAGGCTTGAGGGTGTGGACTCGAGGCATAAGTTAACCTATATGGTTGGTTCCCAGATACACCTAAAAGTCTGCAAGTCCATTCACCCTCTTCTTGCAAATTTTTTTATTTATCTGAAGCAAAACAATTTAACATACCATCTACCAGCTGATACTTAATCAAGATTCTTTGTAAAATATAGTAGCCTATCACCAAATTGCAGATTATATATGTGTTGTATTTGTTCTTTCCAAACTGTACTCTGCATGACTCACCTTCACTGAGTGGGGATAGTGACCTAGAACTTTTGTCGTAATAGTTCGTTTGTGAAACCTATTTTTTCTGCAGAGATTCTTTAACAGATTTATGATTGATGGTGTTTGGTTGAAGTTGTTCATTAGTTGTAGGCAAGATATATTTTAACCTTCTACTGAACATGAGTTGGGCGCTGGAATAGCCGTGACCTGTCATAGGCATATTTCTCTGTTCTAAGAGCGCCAAATATGGATCTGATTTACTTTCTTTGGCTTTAATCGTGAGTCTTTTTGCAATTGAGACCATTTTTTCCATGAACCCATTTGATTGACTATAACCTGGGGATGACGTTACATGACTGAAGTTCCAGTCCCTAGCAAATTGCTGAAACTCTTCAGAGCTGAACTGTGGGCCATTATCACTTTTAAGAGTTTCAACTTGACCATAACGAGCCATGTGCATTGTAAGCTTCCTAATGACTGTCTTACTTTTTGTGTCTGGCAGTGAGTCAACTTCGAAAAAGTTTGTGTATGTGTCCGCAGTAATCAAATATTCATGTCTGTCTAGCGTAAACAAATCTGTGGCGATGTGCTGCCAAGGTCTTTAGGGTACAATGTGAGGGTTAAGAGGTTCCTTTACATTGGATGCTCTGTGTTTTAAGCACAGTGAGCAGGCTAACACGTGGTCTATGACCCGTTTGGCCATCCCTGGCCAGAACATAATATCCTTAGCTCTATTCAAGGTCTTAGTCACACCCATATGTCCTAAATGTACAGCCAAGATATATTGACTGCGGAGTGAACATGGAATGACCAAGGTTTGACCTCGGAGTATTAGGTCATCAAACATTGAGAGTTCATCTCTACGATTCCAATATTCAAGAATGGAACTGGGGCATTATTGTCTTAGGTCAGGCCAGCCGGACATAATTGTTTGTTTCAATGTCTGAAACTGACTGTCTTCTTTTGTCACCTGTCTTAACTCGTTTAACTTTTCGTCGCTCACCGGTAAATTCTTAATTACCGTATGTACTCGTACATCAAGTCTGTCTGACAGTTCTGGGTAAGTGTCAGCTATGAAATTGCGTGACAATTGGTCCGTGTCTTTACCACTTTTATGGACAATTTCGATGTCGTACTGCTGTATTTCTAATAGAATGCGTTGCAGTCTAGGGCTACCCTTTGTATTCCGTCGCTCTCGGCGTCGTCGGATTACGTCAACAGATTGTGCTGCTGCTTGCGACCCCGTAGCGATCGCCTGAGCTTGTGGCTGGCTTAGTTCATAAGTGTGTGCAACGTCTGTGCACCTTTCTAACGTTACGCCTGATCGAGGCTAGGCCTGATCCTTCCATGATCAGTTTCTCTCTGATTTTCCCGGACCTAACGCCAAATACAATGTGATCACGGATTAAGTCCTGCTGAATCCCTGCCGGATAATCGCAATCTTTTATCAACGTTTTGAGTTCTATTACGAAATGTTCAAACGGTTCATTTTCATTTTGCACTCTTGACTTGAACAGATATCTGTTATAAATGACATTGCTCTTGGGTTTGCAATACTCTTCGAACTTTTCGTAGTATGTTTTTAGTTTCTTTTTTTCTGCGTAAGTAAGTTTCCATGTGGAATAAATTTGTCTTCCTTTTGAGCCAACCCACAACATCAAATAGTTACATTGCACTTCTTCTGATTTGGTCGACAATGGACCTTTGAACAGAAACTCCGAGTGTTCTTTGAAGCGTTTAAATGCATTGTTCAAGTCTCTTGATTCCCAATCCATTTTGGGGTTGCTTTGATGATTATTATCCATTTTTCCTCTTCTTTTTTTTTCAAACGTTTATTCTAAACTAATGATATAATATATAATCCCGTTTCTAACACCATGTTGTATTTGTTCTTATACTTATTGAGATGTAAATATTGTCAAGTGCGTAATTACAACTAAGTTATTAAAACACAACAAGTGTTAACTGCACAAGGTATTTATTTAATCTGATTCTGAGAGTGGCGGCAAAATAGTAAATATGTGTACCAGAAATGAGCATGCGCAAGAATCGAAGCATAAAGGTTAAACGTAGTTCAACCTGATATCACAACAATATGCACCTATATTTACAAAACATTATTGCGTAACAGTTCTTCTATAATTGCCATTAACAAATTATTGTTGTTTAAATCCTTCGAACAAAATCACATAAGATGCTACTGGAATACAACCCCTGGTGATCAAGTTTACAACTTCGGAAACACAGTTTCGGACTTGACCTACAGTTTACAAATTCTAACCATGATTGCTATCAAAATAAAGTACTGGTGTTTTCACAAGGCTTATCTTTTTTATTAACTTGCTGATCTACTACAGTTGACTCTCAGTATCTCAAACTCGCTCACCTCGAATTTCCGTTTAAGTCGAAGAAATTCTAAAGTCCCGTCAAATTTCCTTCTTTATTTATGTACTTTAACTCCTTTTAAGACAAAATTTGACATACCGAGACTCCGGATGTGTCGAAGGGATTTTTTGGTCCCGTCAATCAAATTCCAGTGTATTGTCAACTCGTTAAGTCGAAGTGCGAAAGTCACTGACGGATCAAAGGTGCTGCGGGTCAAAGCAAAAGTGAGACGTTGTCATGCCAATTCACACGTGTCGTAATGATTGTTGTTTGTTTTTCATGGATTTACTTTAATTGCCGGTGACTACATGTAATTAATGATGACAAATGAGGTATTTACTTTTAAAGCTTTAATTTATTTGAGAGGTTAAAAGATAATATAGTGATTGGGCTTTATCAAAAAAGATTATTTCTGAACGAATGTATCAATCTGTAAAAATTTTGTTTTGAAGTTAAATGCTGTTCTTATGTTTCGAATATACGAATAATCTGACTTCCAGTTCAAGAAACGCTACTTTCACTTTCGCCCGATGCATACTTTTGTTTTCGCTCGGGCCGATACAAGTATGTAGATGTGCTTGATATTTAAAATTGAATGCTAATTGTGTATAATTATGCAATAATGAAATGTAATTGAATTTGTGTTCCCATGTTTTAGGGAAAATTTGCATCAATAGAATAAATTGTCTGTCTTGAAAACAGGGAATTTTGAGCACTATACATCCATATACATCCATATACGTCAAAAATAACAACTGAAAGCCCCTCCTCTTAACTCGAACTTCGTTTACCTCGAAGTAAAAGACCTGGTCCCTTGAAATTTGAGATAACTAGAGTCAGCTGTATATTGGTTTGCAGATGTTGGTCGATCCATCTGTCGGTTGGTCCTGCTACTTCCAGATGATAACTCAAAAACACTTGGGATCATGATCTTGAAACTTCATAAGGAGGTTGGTCATGACAGGCCAAGACTCTTATTTATTTTGAGGTCAGTAGGTCAAAGGTCAAGGTCACAGTGACCTGGAATAGTGAAATGGTTTCCGGAAAATAACTCAAGAACTTGTGGGCCTAGCATCTTGAAACTTGATGTTGAGATCGGTCATGACCAGCAGATGACCCCTATTGACTTTGAGGTCAGTAGATCTAAGGTCAAGGTCACAGTGACCAAGTATGGTTGAAAAATTTCAGGATGATAACTCAAAAACTCTAGTACACTTGGGCTTTGCATCTTTAAAATTGATGTGGAGGTTTGTCACGACCAGCATATGAATATTAGGTCAGTATGTCAAAGGTCAAGGTCACCGGACCTTTAACTGTTTTTTTAAGGCCACTTGAATTTTTTTAAGACCAAAATTATTAGCTCACCTGGCTATGCCAGGGTGAGGTTTTCTAATTGATGATTGTCTGTCGTCCGTCGTCTGTTGTCAGTTGTCCGTCAACATGTCAACATGTCAACATGTCAACCTCTACCAAGATTGTTCAAATTATGACCCCCGGATCAAAATTGACCCCGCATGGGGGGTCACTTAGTTTGACATAGCCTTATATAGGAAAAACTTTAAAAATCTTCTTCTCTGAAACCACAAGGCCTAGAGCTTAGATATTTGGCATGTAGCAT
>JAUMHA010413198.1:13859-24669 GCA_032359765.1 Saxidomus gigantea
TCAAGCTACAAAGGTCAATTACTTAATTTCTCATGATCAGTTCAAACCAATCTAACGATTACATTTGTAAACATTCTTACCTTGGTAACACTGATTTCCTTTCCAACCTGATTTGCAATTGCATGTTCCATTAACCTTATTGCATATATCCTGACAGTTAGAACTGCATCTACTGGCACAGCTAATGCCATATGTATAGTCTCTACATTCTACAAAGTTGAACGTGTATATGTTTAATAAACATATTATTTTGATTGATCATAAAGCAATTGCAGTTTTCTAATCAACACAGTTTAATGAGAATAATTGAAGCAAGACTGTTTTCACAGTAATTCAATTCTACATAAGATTTTCCTATGATTTGATCTGGTGACATAGTTTTTGACCCATATTCAAACTCCACATAGATTTTATCAAGACACTCATTCTGACCAAGTTTAATGTAGATCCAGTGGAAAATTCAGTCTCTATTACATACACACGGTTAAGTGTGGACAGACAGACAGATCAGACGACCGACATCAAGTGATCACAATAGTTCATCACTTTGTGCCCAGGTGAGCTAATAAGATCATTTGTTAGCTAAAGTCGTGTTAGGGATTTCTCTTTTACTTCATTACACTAATATTCTTAACATAACATTTACCTTCAACGCACAGGTCTGTAGTTTTATACCCTGGCATACAGTTGCCAGAACACTTGCCATTGACCCGGTCACACGTTCCGGATAAACACTTTCCACATTCTTTCTCGCAATTATTGCCCCATTCACCGGCTTCACATTCTGCCATTAAAACATGATGTTTGAACTATATGACAACTAGTTATGTAAAATTACACTTTCAGCACAATGTGTTAAAGAGTTCAAGCTACAAAGGTCAATTACTTAATTTCTCATGATCAGTTCAAACCAATCTAACGATTACATTTGTAAACATTCTCACCTTGGTAACACTGATTTCCTTTCCAACCTGATTTGCAATTGCATGTTCTGGAATTTTACTGTATTACAAGTTACATCACTATACATCCATCATTTTTGGCTTTACGCTTTAGACTAGTCGACCGGTTTTGATCAAATGTTCGTGATATATTTTGAAACTATTGGTGTTATATAAACAATATTCACGGTAAGGCCCCGTTTTGAAATCTTTAAGATAACAGTTTTATTTTGTTACACCAATAGCACATCTTTATATCCATGTATTGTGTATAGAACCAAGACATCTAAGCATAAAGCTATCTTTTAAAAGCAACATTACTTTGAAAAAAAAACCCATTTCATTTACACCTTGTAAAATTGCGTATTTTAAACCGGAATTAACACTGTATAATTAGTTCCTTGCAAATCTCGCCAATTATATCAGTTACCTTTGTCACATTTATATCCTTCCCATCCTGACGAGCACCTTTGTAAACATGTTCCATTCTCGTGATGGCAGTACTGATATCCGCCTAAGCAATAGGCACTACATGTCTGACTGCAGTTGATTCCGTACTTACCCTGAGAACATTCTGAAAAGATAATCGTGTTAACGTACAAAATCTGACAGATCAATACTCTCTGTTAAAATTACGAGGGACTTATCTGGTGCTCGATATTAAAATGGGTAGGCGGAGCACCAGATATGAATGCATCAATTTATTTTAAGAAAATAGATTGTGAAAATATACGTTCTTTCAATGACAGAGATTCTCAACATTGCGGACACGTCACTCTGGCAGTCAATTATATCGACCATTTTCTATTTGGGAAAAGGTAAAGCCTCTGCCTTTATGGTAAGTTCCCATTAACTTTTAACGACATTTTAAGCTAGAACTAAGATGTGTGTCCTGTAACTTACTAGATATGTAATCAAACTTGTTATCAGTTACCAGAAACAAACTGACTATTGTAATTTTACTTTCTGGAACTTCTACCGTTTAGAATTCAAGTTGCATTTATTTTAACGATGAAGCCGAGTTAACTAATTTTCTAAATCAGTATCCCAATAATACACAGGGCACATTACCTTGTTCACATCTGTCACCGGTATATCCAGCTTTGCATCCCTGTGAGCAATACCCGTCGCTTTTTTCACATGAACTTCCGCCTATACAGTTTCCAGTGCACTGAAACTTGCAATTCACACCATATGTGGCATCTGGACATTCTAAATATACATCATAATACAGCACTTAAAGTGTTGAGAAAAGATATTTTATTGTCATTGTTAAAACATCGCACGCATACAGAAAAAGTTGTGATATGAAAATGCAGCACTGAAATCTAAGATAGATATTTCGTCTCGTTGTTATCCCTTAACAACGTTTATTTTCAACCTCTTCTTAACACCTAGTAATACCAGGAAACACGGAAGATGGTACTGCATTGGCAGCCGATGATATAATTAGTAGTATTGCAAATTCCTTACCTACCAATTTAAATCAATGCAGCAAAATCATAATTATAAAAGCAAAACTATTTCATTACTTAACATTCCATTCATTTTTTTTGTAGCTTCCATAGGTAAATGTGATATGTGCACTTACATTGCCAACGAGAAAATTTACACAGAAGCGGAGCTGCATACAGTAGAACATTTATAGGCTTACTCATATTACAAAGCATTGTGGCATTGTATCCGTCTGCACATCCAAATGGACAATATCCGGTTTCAACATCACATGACTCGGCATTTTTACACTGGCCACACTGCTTGGTACAATCTGTACCCCATTGAAATTCTCCACACTCTGTAAAAATTTAATTATGTTTTTTTTCTTATTATTAACATACTAAGAGCTCTATACCATGTCTATGTGAAGACCTTCTATTTTTCAATCCAATCATGAAATACTTGTCTAGTCCTACAAAATTGTCTAAAGATTTCTATTTTCTCTAGAATCCCTTATCAGCATGGCATTGCTTACTTATTGGGAATGAAGTTATAATAACCTTGATTGTCACATTACAGATAGCATCTTTGGATTGTTTCTAATAGGCATATCAGATTACCAGTGAGGCATACTTCTCTGGGTTCAGCTGAGGTTTTGTTGAAATTTATGTATTCAAGATTCAATGAAGTAAATTATGGTAAAGGTACCAAACTAAACATGTCTTTTGAAATGTTCATAATATAACTGAATGGAAATTTCACAGTGAGGGTGAAAATTATCTTTTATTGTCAATTAATATGCAAAAAGTAAACTGACAAACAAAACGTGGAGGAAATAAAAGTATTCAATGTCATGACTTGAATTAGCAGAGTCCATTTTTAATACTTGACATTTAAATACAGTTCATAAATTTCTTAATACAAAAATAGACGAAGACTAAGTTTGTTTCGTTATATTGCACCGCTATTTGTAAATCCAACGCAGCTTTGGTTGAACATGGATATTTTATGTTGTACAAATGTATCCATAAAACTCCTTCTAGGGATTTAGATGTAGTCTTATGACCTTTGACCATGAAATTTGACCTTGACCTTCAGGAGAAAAGGTACGGGAACAGCTGAGAAGTTACAAGTTTTTCTATGGATGTAGAAATTATAGCCCAGTCATACAAAACTAGACAATATCCGTCCGTTTCCAGTTTCAACCTGAAGTATTACCTTCAACTCTTTAACTTAAAGGTAGCCGCTAGGGTGCTCTGCCTGGCATACTTCTGTGGTATGAACGACAACTTTGTGAAGTTATTTCAAAATCAGTCGCAAGTAAATGTTACAGCCCAGAAACATAGTACTGGTATATACATATTTGTAGCCCTACATTACATTGGCCTTAAAGGTAGCTGCATCGGTGTGGCACATGACAAATCATTTTGTATGGGTAAAAAATGAGTATAAAGTTATACCAAAATCAGTCTATGTAGTTCTATGTGAAAGTTACAACATGAATATGAAGTACTGGTATATAACCCTGCATTACCAGTTTTTAGCCAAGCTTGTGTTTTTGGCCTACAAAGTAGTGGGTCTGCAGCATGACACACACTTGTGTTATGGGCATCCACTGTGTGAAATCATTTGAAAATCGGTCCATCCATATAGAAGTCACAGCCTGGACATGAAGTTAGGACGGATAGACAGACAGACGAACAGATTAGATGGAGCACACCTATAAATACACAACCTATCTTGGACCGGTTGGGACTAATAAAACGGTCACACAAATGCATTTATTATAGTTCTTACTCATTTTCAGTTTATAAATAAGTGCTACATATCTTTCTTTAACTTATGATTGACTTTGAAAAGTAAGTATATCACTTTAACCCTAATGGATACATTTGTACATGTATTTATCATTTGCTGAGAGAAAGACATATTCGTCAGTTTTTCAAACGGTCTTCTTATCTTTAACTTTATTTTTCATACTGTCAATAACATAATAACACGGCAATTGTTGTACTAAGAATTGTTATACTAAAATAAATGAAATAAGAGCTGTCAGTAGGAAAGGGCGCTCCACTTTTCTCAGTGCTTGTCAAACTTTTGGCAGTAAAAGGCAAACCTGTGTATTTTCAACCTGAAAAAAGGGGTCATACATTATGCAGCATGACAGTGCCAGTTGCAAACAAGACGTTAAGTGAAAATTTCAAAGAACATTAAAAAAATTAAAAGAGTTATTTTCTCCTGCTTAAAGAGAAGTGCCATGGTGGTACATAAATATTACACAACTTTCAAAGTAATATCTCAAATGATTAAGTCAATAAGTTGATAAGTTTGATTCTAAGTACAAAAGGTCAGAATTTAAAAAAGATCATTGACAGAGTTACCTTCTCTTGCCTACATCTGGGGGTCATTATATTAAAGAAGTATTCCAACTTTCAAAGTAATATCTTAAATGGTTCAGTCAATAAGTGGACTGGTACAAAAAACTTAACCGCGATTCTAAGTTGATAAAGAGCCTTAATTTTAAAGACGAATGCTTAAAAGCGTTACCTTCTCTTGCTTACATTGGGGTCATAATGCAAGCAAGTATTCCAAGTTTCACAGCAATTTCCAATGGGTAAAATCAACAACAGGATCTTACCCTTATTCAATGTATTTATTAGTCGAAAAAGGGCCATAGCTCTGGCAAAAACCTTCAAAGAGCTACCAGTATGTGCTCTTGTCGTCGATGGAGGTACTGATGGTTAATAAGTATTGAAAATTTAAAACAATACCTGTAATGGTTTTGAAAAAAAATTGGGTGGTGCGGAAAACTTAACCAAGTTCAATGTACTTTCTACATGTAAAACGAAAAAGGGCCATACTTCTGACAAAATTCTTCACAGACTGGTAATGATGGTAAATAAGAATTGTAAGTTTCAAAGAGTTATATCTCTTATGGTCTTGCAAACATGTGGGTAAATCTATTTTTGTTTTTTGTTTGAGGACCCTAAAAAGGATAACCCCGTTTATTTTTCAATAGTTATATACATCGTATGCCGTAATTGCACTGAACAGTGTTGAGGTTACATTCATATTCAAAATACTAATATAAAAATTACAGTTGCATAGAAATCGATCTGATCATTGAAATGTCCCTATTGTTTCATATAACAATATACATTGTATGTATACCAGTCACAGCAGTAGTGACGTCCTACTTAATGGACCTATATTAAAGAGTTTTAAATTGTCTTGTTTCGAAAAAACGAAAAAAACGCCACAAGACAAGTGTCAAAACATTAAATATAGGGAGACCACTCCTTAGATCTTAAATCTATTTATCATTATTGATTGCATACTTTTTACAGTATTAACCATAATTAGTATTAACATTAATCCTGGTTTGTCATCAAAGATCTATATTTATTCCATTTTCTGTTAAACTTTACTAACTGATTGTCTTTTTTAGTGTTGCACAAGTCTGTCTTTAACATTATCAAAATATGTGCTTTGATTAACTGAATGCTTGGAATTGAGTTCTGTAATTTACAACGATATAGTGTACATTTGCCTAATTTCAAATTATATTGTCGCCAATGAAATTGGTTTATTAATGCTTTTTATCTGTTAAATTATCAGTGTAAAAATTTAATACCATTTTCGCAGTTTCAGATTTTGTCTGATAATTGTACGGCTGGTAGGGGATGCGCCCCGACCCTTATCACGCCCATAACGGAGCAAATAAACGGGGTTACCCCAATCATGGGGGCCTAAAAAAAAACACAGAAAATTTCAATATGGCTTCATCAAGCTTTTCATTACCTAATAATACATATGTTGATGACCAGGTAGTATAATATTTGGACAGTTTATATTGAACCATCTGTTGACCTCCCCCCAATAAGTGGATGTAGATGGACAGTCCCAAAATAGGTGTTTTAATGTTTCACTTTGACAGTTACAAAAAGAACATAGATTATTATTTTTTATCTTCATTTTATGTAACAAGTAGTTTGTTGCTAGAATCCTATGATTGATTTTGTGTTGAAACCATTTTAATTTAGAGTCTTGGGTTAGTTTAAAAGGTAACTTGTATATCAATCTCCAATTAAAAGTATCATTAAAGTTAAGTACCTCACTCCATTTTCTTTTGGACGTTGGAAAAGTACTTGTTTTTAAAATATAATCATAAATCCCTCTGCATCCTTTTTTTGTGGGCTGTTAATAATTCTAATTGATAAAGGCTGTAAGGGAGTTTCTTCCTTTTTGGTACAGTGTGGGAAAGTCCAATATTTTGGTATTGTAAAAACAGTGTATCAACAAGGTATCTTCTTGAGAACTCATTGAAGGTGAGGAATATTTTGATTCTAGCCTTTAGGTTTATATTTATGTATAAGTATATCAATTTAAAAAAACATTTCAACAGTAACTGAGAGCGAGCAACTTTAAACCTAGGGATCTGGTTCTTGCGTATGACACTCTGTCTCATGATGGTGAACATTTGTGCCAAATCACATAAAAATCCCTCCATGCATGAAGAAGAAATGCTCAGGACAAAGTAATTCTTGAATTATGATTGTATCTGACCTTTGGCCTCTAAGGGTGACCTTGACACTCCGTCTCATGGTGTCAAACATTTGTACCAAGTTACATAAAAATCCCTCCATGCATGAAGAAGATATGTTCCGGACAAAGTCATTCTTGAATTTGAACTTTAACCTCTAAGTGTGACCTTGACCTTAGACCTAGGGACCTGGTTCTTGTACATGACAATCCGTTTCATGATGGTGAACATTTGTGCCAAGTTATTTAAGAATCCCTTGATCCATGGATAAGTTAAAGCCCAGAAAAGCTAAACTCAGACGGACGCACGCATGGACGCATGCACGGACGGACGGACGGACGCACGCACGCACATACACCGAACCGCCATTTGGACATCTATATCGAGCTTTCGCAAGCGGCTCGACAAAAAGCTGCTGAGAAACCACTGCTACCAGGAGACGAATCATTGGACATTTGTTTAAAACGTGTTAACATTTCATAATAACCCAACTGTTCTTTTAGGTTTTTCTTATCTTCTTCTTTCAGTTTAGGTATATCTTCTTTATTATTTAAAGGGACATATCCTATAGCTGATGTCAAACTAAATAACTTCTAAAACATAAATAATAGAATCTTTGGAAGTATTATAACTAAATCTAAAAGTTTCAGCTATGCATTCCAAGTCATTATCGTTTAAAGTATACTACAGTACCGTAAACCATTCAATAACCTATGTAGAGTTGTTGTTGTACAATTAGTGGGTGGATGCAATTTATAATTACAGAAAGCCTCTATATTGATTAATTGTGGTAAAATGAGGCTTTTTGCGCCTTAGGTTCTTCTTTGAAATTGTATTTATTTATCATTTTACATTCATTGAACACATAATCTAGGTTTCGGGAATATAATCGGCTAGATGTAGGGAGTGCCCCTTTAATAAACTTGTAAGTTTAATATTTTCTGTCACTCTAATTAAATACAATTTTTTATAATGATCTGAAACCTTCTTCAATATATCTGTTTGGTTCGTCAGTAATGTCCCAGATGAAGAGTATAAAGAATTCATTACTTTTGATACATGTACATAATTTCGGTTTCTAAGTTACAAAAGTATTTTGTGGGTTTTTCTCCCTCTGCCACCCATTTTGCCCTAGACCTGATGAAAACACCATGCATTTTCTTAGCTCTTAGATCTGACAATTCTTGTATCGAAATGGTTTGAGGCTGATAAGTAATTTAGAGAATGAACAACACGTGGTGTCTGCTTTCAACTTGTATTACTGTATCCCAACTCGTAAACATATACAAAACATGGGAAGTGACGTACAATACGTTACGCAAAGTATGGCGTCAAAATAACGTCATAATCATAAACATACAAGTGCTTTTTCGGACATCTTGTTTGTTTTACTTCTAAAAGAAGAGAGTAACTAATTAATATTAGTTTCTATGATTAATTTATATTGCTGTTTATATTCTTGTCTCTTTTTATGAGATGAATACCAAATAGTTTTTCCCCTTATCTCCATCAAAAGTGTTTCAAAGAATAATTATCATCTATACTAAATTTAATTAATGTATTACTTGTATTATCAATCGATTGCTCTGAATTCTGTGTCATGGATATTACAATTTAACTTGTTTTATAAGGGATTTAATTTGTTCTACATATTGAATATCTTTCAACAAAGAATAATTAAATTTCCAATATGAATTACCTTTCTTAATGTGCCAAATTGAAAACTTAATACAATTATTGGATGGTCAGTTCTGAATCCTGGTTCTATTTCAACTTGACTCATATCATATCAGTAAACAAATTTTGGGATATTAAGAAAAAGTCAAGTCTTGCCTTTTTAATCGGATTCTTTTTAAACCATGCAAAATCTAAGTTTTGTTCTCTCCAACAGTCAATTAAATTACATTTGAGAATCATTTCAAGTACAACTCATCGTGCTTTAGGGTTGTTCATGTTTACATAGTTAAGCAGTCAATATTTAAATCTAATACTAAGTTGTAGTCTCCAGCTACAATGCATGCATTTTCAACCTGTAAAATATTTTCTTTTATGCTTGTGTAAAATTTTAATCTATATATACATATCATTGTTATATCATTATTCATAATGCTAGCATGAAGAATAAGTGAGTTACCATTTTGGCCTGTCTCGTAACTTTTAAACTTGACTGACTGTTGAAATTGCTAAAGTCACTGAGTGCGAATATAATTAACTTCTTTGTTTGTAAAATGAGTGTCCTGTAGAAAGTATACTTTATATCTTTTTCCTTTTAAATAGGTAAGGACATCTTTCCCTTTTTCCATCCCCTAACCCCTGAACAATCATGGAAATGAAAGTAACCTGTTCATTCATGATATATGTATCTCAACGCATTTATATGATGTGAGATTGACAAATTCAATTTTGTAAATAGTAATAAAATACCTATATGTATATGTGTCACGTCAAGGGTAGAAGCCAGATCCCTCTTGTACTGCCCCAATATTTAGAACAATAAGTAGAAATTTAAAAATGAGAAACATGTCCAAGACACGCAATTAATTAGCTTTTTTTCATTGAAGGCTGTTTGTCTAAGGTCATATGTCTTATTCTTTTTAAAATAAAATTTGTAATATAATTAACATTTCAGCTCAAAGGCTTCACAAAATGTTAAAATAGTTAATGCCATACACGAGAAATAAATGTAGATTTGATTACAGAAATAATTCCTGTATACATGTAGACCTGTCCACAATGTACAAAGTAACATGATTTACAATACTTTTCCTTCGACACATGTACATGTCCTACTGGTAAGCATACCCTACCAGGCAATGTCAAACACCCAACATTATTTTATTATATCACAGAGAAGCGCACGGCAGTGCCGGGCAAAACTTGCCCATCAACATTCTGATAATTAAAATAATATACATGTAGTACATGTACAAAAATGTTCAAAATGTCTTGTTGACACTGATCCAGGTTATAAATTGAATGTATTAAGGTACATGAAATGCCGCGTATATAGACAAAATCAAGCGTGTTACACAACTTAGCGTGTTATACCAGTTGTCTCTGGTGACATGACTGATCCAATGTTGTACCGGCATATTAATTACTCGTTATTTTATATCAGATATTTACTTCCGTGTTGTATGAGGTCGTTTACATCATATAATGATATGTCGCTTGATTGATTTGAAAGAAATTTTATCAAGCTCCGTCCAAAAGCTAAATTATTAGCTTGTGTTTTGGATGAGACCCCGATATGTCGCTTACATCAACATTACCAATTTAATTAACCAATCAAGAGTAATGTTATACAGTACTTTTGGAGTTATGCTCCGGACAAGAAAAATCAAGAAAATGTAACAAAGGGGAGTAATTTAAATAATAGACAAGATAAAGTTATTGTTCTTAAGCACTGCACTTTCCCTCATTGTACTCTATCACTGTATTAAGTTTCAAGTAATTCCCTTCAATACTTTTGGAGTTATGCTCCGGACAAGAAAAATCAAGAAAATGTAACAAAGGGGAGTGATAAGACAATTAGACAAGATAGAGTTATTTTTCTTGAGTACTGCACTTTCCCTCATTGTACTCTATCACTGTATTAAGTTTCAAGTAATTCCATTCAGTACTTTTGGAGTTATGCACCGGACTAAAAAAAATCAAGAAAATATAACTGGTGAGTTATTAAAAAATTAGGTAGGGTAGAGTTATGGTTCTTAGGCACTGTACTAACTCTCAATGTCTTCTGTCTGTGTGTAAAGTTCAAGTAATTCCCTTCAGTATTTTCTGAGTTATGCTCCGGACAAAAGTGTGACGCACGGACGGAGCCCGTTACTATATCCCCTCCGCCAAGGCGTGGGTCGGGCTGGGGGGGGGGGGGGGGGGGGTAAAAAAA
>JAUMHA010413198.1:24679-38685 GCA_032359765.1 Saxidomus gigantea
TTTATTTACCAAATACAAGTAACAAACCAATCAACAGCGAGTAAACAGAGGTCGCCAGTCATGTGACCCGCACGTTGTCACTAAAATTAAATCAAGTTTAACCTTAAATATTTACATAAATAGCACGGACCAATTAAATATTAAACTTTTAAACCACGTGGTCAAACTAATCACTCGCGTTTTTAGCATAACATAGATGTGTATTGCAAGCGAAATGACCATTAATTGTTTAAACTATAGGTTTAACTGTTAAACACATAGTTTAACACCTCTTAAACCCATAGTTGAAAGTGCCGTTTGCACATTTATATCTTAAGCCGTGGTTTAAAGTCTTAAACCGCAATTTAAAGTCTGTTAAATCCATAGTTTAAGAGACAACCAATCAAATTAGCTGAAACCACGGTTTAAAGTGTCATGTGACCCGTTAAAACGATAATTACATATATCTATACTTTAAACTGTGGTTTTAGACTTTAATCTAGGGTTTTACACGGCAAGTGCACATTAAATCTTTTAAACCATAGGTTTAACTGTAAGACATATAGTTCCAAGTGCCGCTTGCAGTCTTAAACCGTAGTTTAAAAGTCTGTTAAACCCATAGTTTAAGAGACGACGAATCAAATAAGCTGAAATCACGGTTTAAAGTGTCATGTGACTCGTTAAAACAATGATTAGACTTTAAACTGTGGTTTAAGACTTTAAAATGGGGTTTTACGCGCCAAGTGCACAGCAATTAATTTAACTCTTACACCTATAGTTTAACACCTCTTAAACATGTAGTTTCAAGTGCCGTTTGCACATTATAAATGTTACGTACTGTCCTAAATCTATGGGTTTAAGAGGTGTTAAACTATGGGTTTAACAGTTAAACCTGTAGTTTAAAGGATTAATGTGCATTTCGCTTGCCATAGATTTGCATGTAAAAATAAATAGAAACACGTGTTTACGTAGTCAAAAAACATGTTTAATAAATAAACATGGCAGAGGGACCACTTTAGTAATCATAACTTTGATATTGGCCAGAAATCAATGTTGTGTACAACTTCAAGTCAGTTCTTTTTATAGCATATTTGACTATATAAATGACATTAGAAAATACATTTAAAGGAAAGAGAAAGGACTTCATTCCTATAACTTTTTAAGCTGGAAATTGGTGAAAAATACAGTCTGTACTGTTAACTATATGCTTTAGTTTTTACAGTTTTGACATGGACATTTGGATTATATTTATGATCACAACAGCGATTTTGTTAAATCAGTGAAACTGTCAACACGGAATTTCCTGTCATTGGTTAAAAGGGCAATTATTTTGCCATCGTCTGGCCAACAGTTTTTCACCTCGTCTTTCACCGACAGTTTTTCTATAAGCTTTGCTATTTTTATTGTAAGGTCGTTTCTAATCACATATGTGGATCCCTTCAGTTGCTTCCTGCGACTCATTACTTCCTGTTTGATTATTCTATACACAAATTTGCATATGGCTGGTCTATTACCATCTTCACTGAACTTTCATAAACGATGTGCAATGTCAATATCTTTTGCATCTATAGAAATGTCCAGTTTTTCTTTTATTAATTTTATTATTTTCTTTCCAGTTTCCACTGAGCTTTAATTTTTGTTTGTTTGTATCATTTATACCGTAGATACGTACATTGTATGCTGTTTTTCCTAGTATACTGTTCTAGTTCATTCACCTGAACTCGGCATATTTGATCTTATCTTGATTTAAAATAAATTCTCATTGAGCTCTTTGTTTCTTTTTTTCAATTTGTCATTTCCCTCGACCACTTTCTGAACCTCTGTCTGCCTGTCGCTGTCTGAGTTTTTTAGCTGTTCTGTATCACTATCTGCCTCTTTGAGTTTACCTTTGATTGATCTTAACTTTTGATGTACTTCATCTAAATCTGATTTCATCATGTCACTAATATCTTTCTTAAGCTTTTCAAGACTTGTGTTTACAAATTCTTCGCTAACTATACCTTACAAACGCTTATCTAATGCCTTGGCTATGTAATCTTACGAAGTCAGCTCAAATATGTTTTCATCCAACCTTGTCACAACCTCTATAAGTGCTCTCAGTTTTGTTTCAGTTTCATTTCCCTTAGATTCTTTAGATTCATCTCTCTCTCTGTCTTTACCAGCATGTCATCTATTTTAACCTGTTTCGCCTATTTACTACCTTTCTCAGACCTTACCGGAGACTCTTGTCCTTTATCCTTATCTTTTCTTCTGTCTTTCTTACTTTGAACAGTTTCAGTGTCTGCAGGAGATTCTGTGTTCACGGAAACTTTCTGCTGCGTAGTGTTTCCTCTTTTTGAACTCATAACTTTTGTTTCTCTTTTGAAAGATAAGTTAAATTGATAGCAAGCTATAACACACGTCTTTTTGCTACCCGTTAATTGACTTTTTCTCCATGTGGGACAACTTAACCAATGTGTGACACCAACGCTGATGGCGAGGCGAGTAGGATAGCTCCCTTTTCTTAAATAAATCGAGCTCAAAATAAACTTACTTAGTACATGATCAAAAATTTCTTTTTAAGATATTAAACTTTGTTTAAAATAATAAACAACTGTTTCTATCAAAGTACAAGCCTTTAATACATGTATAATGCAATCTGTGAAATTCTGTGTTCATTTGTAACACCTGTGAATACTCTGTTGTTGTAACATCAGCTTACACTAAGATTAACATGGGGCTGTAATTTCCCGAGTTTTATGTGAAATTACCTGTTATGACTGATATGCCTTGCTGGTAAGCCCTTGCTGAAATCCAGCAACCTTTGTCGGACTGCTAGTCACTTTTCATGGCATGGATATCTTTTCGAAATTCTGGTTTAACCTTGATTTTAGTTAACTTAACATCGGGTTGTATCTTAAAATAACTGCACCGCTTTTGAATATTTCTAAATATATGATCTTCATCATAACGATCTTCTAAACAATAAGATCATAAAGAACATGAAGCACATATGTCAAAATCCCGAATGCATGCATATAATTGTTGTAAACGTTATTTCAATAATGCAAACAAAAATACAATTTGAATCGCTGAACAGTATTCCATATAGCAGATTCTATATTTCAGGGTCTATTTCAGGAAAATAAAAAAAACGAGAGCTAAATTAATATGATAATATTGGACAATGACATAGCAGAGTCTATGTCATCCAAGAACTTCAAGGGTTTTTGTAAAAAAGAACAAAAACTTTACAAGAGCGAAATCTTGTCATAGATAAATGAAGTAGCATAGTAGCACATTGTTTCGCATATTGAGCTACAAAGCCGGACAAGCGAAGCAAACTGCAAGTAGGACTGTGTTTCAAGTTCAAAGTTTTCTGCGCACAAAAATATTTATCCGCTCGCAAAGTTACAGGTCTACCATTTTGAATTTCAACTTGGGTTGTTTAACTACATTGAGTAGATAACTACATGCACAGTCTGTATAACATTAATATTCTCTTTATGTACTACACAATGGCGTTAACCGATTTTGGTTGTCAATATCTTGGTAGCTTAATGTACCCTTTTCGAGGGTAGAGATCATTGTTTAAACTTTATACCTAACTGTAGTCCGTAGTATTTGACACTTCATTGTGCCCGAAAATATCTTGCACTTCTTTGAAAATAGACCATATTTAGTGCGTGTGTACAAAACAGATGTCAAATTACTAAGGATAGGATATTCCTTCCGAATATTCGAATGCAAATTTCGTATTCGAATGTTCGCATATTTGATTACTTTTAAAACATCAGTTTCATTCATATTTATTCATTGATTAATCAATCGTAATAAACCCCTCAGTTCACATATACATGTTTTATACGGACCCGTTTTCAATTAAATTAATCGTGTATTACATGTAGCCTACTTTTGGTCGATTGGTGTTTGGATAACAAGTGTCAGATGTGAAAATTAAGACCTTAAATTGCTACAAGTTGTTGTTTAATAATTAACACGTGTAATCATTGTCTCGCACCTTCTATTCAAATTAGCTAATTATCTTTTGTAAATGCAAAGATAGTCGACTGCAAGTTATTTCACATTTGCAACCGTCGAGAGTATTTTTGTCAAATAACATTTTGTATATCATTTTCAAAACGCGATCACATAAAATAAACACGTAATACAACTGGTAAAAGATCGGCCGCAAACACTTTAACTATTTTTCACAGCTTACCTTCTAGATCTACGGAGAATTAAAATAATAAGATCAACAGTTAAATTTTCGTCCCGATAATTGTCTGCATTATTTTGTGCTTTAGAAATTTTGCCAAAAAAATCGACAAAAAGCGTTTATTACCGTTTACGAGTCGGCCGGGAAATCGACAGATATCCGTCAGGGGTGCGTAATGACAAGATTCCACTGTAAAAAGATCTTAACAACTACTTTATCATCGGGTTACAACGGAAACTCGACGTTTTCCTTTTTGTGTTTCTATTATTTTAGAATTTCAGGCTAAACAGAAAACAAAACTCGACCATTGATAAATGCAAATAACGCAAAGCATTCAAACGCAGGTGTGTAGTTCAATACGTTATTTCGGACAATGTCATGTAAAATTCGGATACCAAACATATCGAATTTTGATTAGAATATTCGCATGTATTCGAATAAGCCTTACGAATATACAAATATTCAAATATCGATTTCGGTATCCGTTCTCATCCTTACAAATTACACATTTATTAGTTAAACTACTTTTTTATCTTATACTGATCATCTACAACATAAACGATTAGTTGCTGAAGAAGTAGCAATCAGCTAATTATTACAAGTATATTGTTACATACTGGTAATACATTGTCCATCTTTGCCAGTCCATCTTCCTGAGCAGCCAGACTTGCAATTTCCTGATATCCTGTCTTCAGTTGCCTTGCAGTGACATTCTTTAGAACAATCATAGCCACAGACTCCATGTATACAGTCTGTGGTGAAACAATAAAACAGTGAATTTCACTAGGTGAATTTAAGAGCAACCCACTTCAACTTGGTCTGGTCAATACTACCCCAGTTTTTCGTGTATGTTGTTATAATTATAACACGATTTAATTTGTAGAAAGTTAAAACTATTAATCTTCAGAAACGATTCATAATCAAATTATTTAGACCAGTAAGATAATAGATCACGAACAGAGAACATAGTTTTTTCTCAACAATAGATAAAAGAACCCAAATTGTGAAAGCATAAATACAGTTATGACAATTTGAACAACCAAAAGCGCATTGAGAAAATTATATAAATATGTTATTCCGTCTATAAGTTTAACATTGGCGCGCTTCACAGCAAATTCCATAAAGTTTAAAGAAGATCTCGAAACAAAGTGGTTGTTTTCAAACATATTATATGGCTTGTTGTGTCTCAATCTTCTAAATTACACCTTCTCTACACTGAAACATGTTGATTCAAATTGTCTTTATCTGTGGAGTGACAATTAGCTGAAAAGTGGCTTATTTAAGATGTAGGTGGAAATAAAAGTACAAGAAGCAATGTATATACCAAAGTATTTGTCAAAGAATGTTGTATATGGAACTTCCAGCATAAATTGCCAACCCGGGGTGCCGACCTGGCAATCCAAGCTGACGTTCAACATGGTCACCTTAAATGACATATTCAAAGAAAATTGTATGTCCATATGTGGCTGTTTTATTGATTAATAATACTGCCAAGTGATTGCATGGATAATTATGGTGGTTTTGGCGGTCATTTTGGACGACATCTTGGACGGCCAGGTCCACACCACGTCAGTTCTATAAACAAAAGGCTTTGACGAACATGTTGGTAAATAACATTACTAGTTGCACTTTTTGCGGCAACACCCTTCCTCATACCCACAGATTGCCACCCTTAAATATTTATTAAGCTTCATTTGTATTTCTTTTAAATAGTTTATATTGAAGAGTTCTCACCGCCATAAACTTCCATTTCACAGATTATTGTTCGGACTGGACTTTGACGTGTGATGTTGACATATTGTCCTGTGATGTCAAGTGTTATTTCTCCAGTCGGAATACTGTTTCCGGTGTCATCATGAACTTTAACAGCTGATTCTCTGGTTGAGTTGGACACATAAAGCTGGTAATCTCTGATGTGATCTACAGTCAAGTAAATAAAATTAAACGTTGAAAATTGTTTAAATTACATGAAGTATGAATTAACAACATTTGATCATATTTAGTAACGCTTGCATAATTATGCATTTTAGTCACACGCATTTTCATAAAAAGTTCCGGTTACTGCTAAAGCCTTATTTGTCGTATTTCATAGAAAATAAATATCTCTAGTGAAAACATAATGATTAAGATAACTCCCAATTTAATTAAGCTATTTATTCTGTCCAAAAACGTTATAGACTAATGCAATGTAGTACGTACTCGGCGAGCTATAATTTAGAAGGTTATACATGTATAACATTTCTTAAGTTCGACCTTTAGGTCTCATCATCCATATACCTTGGATCGTAAAACCATTAAACAAGTTTCGACCTTTTCCAACATCAGCCTCGAAGGTGACAAGGCGTTTTAATTGTTTTAATATCACATGTAATTTAAAGCCACCCCCTCCCTCCTGCTAGAATTTGTGTCATTTACTGCTCGTGTTTTTTTTTTAATGTTTTACAGATCCATCAGTAACCTTTGACGTCCTTCCGTCATGGCTCGATACCAAAAACGTCTTTGATTTTATGTGCGGTGCAAGTAGATACATGAACAACCGGACACAAGTCTGTGTTTCAAACTCGGATATTCTCAGCTACCGCTGTCGGGGCTGATTTTGTATTATATGTTTAATTGAATATGCTAAACTTTGACTCCTACGTGATGCGGGCGTTTTCTATCATAAAGATATGTGGCCGATGACGGGACAAACATGTTACTTGTACCTAAATATTTTACTGCTAATTCAAAATTATATATATAACTTATCACCAGCCATTGCCAAAATTTCGCCAAAACTTAAATAAATCATCATACCTATTTTACGCGTTTTGTCGTTTTTGTGAGTGAATAATAACCAAACAATGGAACGGTCGCATGGTGCGGTCTTTTGTCACTCAAAATATAAAACAAACTGTTCAAGAGCATATTCAGGTGATGTAGATCATGATCTAAATGCTGCAATAAATATGATGCACAACCGGAAGGTTGATGTATGATCTTCTTTCCCCACCCCTCCTCCACTTTTCCAAAACCCAAAACAGTGTTGGTTCAGTACTAATTATTAATAATTACATATGATTTTTTCAGACTTAAGAGTTGCACTACTACATGCACTTCTACATGTAACTGGGTGGATATTTTCTTTGGAATAACTGCATTTTTGTCAATTGACATTTATGTTATGAAGATTTAAAATAAGCCGCTTTCATAAAATTAACACAAGTTCTGGTCTTGGCGTCGCTGTCATTTCAAAAGGAAAAATGTTGATATTGATACATCCAACAATGATACTTTTGGTGTAACGCTTATTTAGTTTTGCGTCCCCAGGTAAAACGATGTGAACGAGAGTTACACAGTGATACATGTATACACATAAAACATAATCCGAGAAAGAAACTTTCGTGGAACTGGACACATAAAACTACATACATCTATAAGAAAAACATACCATAATTACTCTTGTAATATGTGATTCGTACGTGCTTTATTAATGTTGGGTGGCCTAAATTTACAGTGAGCCAGTCAACTGTGTCTTTTGAGGTGTTCGCAGTTACGAAGCAGTACCCCAATCTGTCGTTTTGTACAACACCATCCACAACGTTCGATGGTAGATAGCTTGCTGCATCGCGTACCGAACTTTGTGTCAAATTCTTCATAAAAGCCATATTTCTACCTGTAATATATAAATAGTACGGACAACATAAGCAAAATATACAAGTAAATATACGCAATGTAATGAATACGGCAGATGAAATGTACTGTAATTACACATTCCACAATGTCCTTTTCTAGGAAAGTGGAAACCTTTATAATTAAAATCTTTAAAATATAGTCAGCGCGACTTCAGCAGTATCCAGCAAATGATTAATCGGTACCACGACCTGTAACGCTGGTGAAGTGAGCAAAATGTTGTGCTACAGTGTAACTTCTGATGGAAGTACAAAATCAAGGATTAAAGCGGTTTAATGGAAGGCATTTGTTTCTTTTTTCAATCTCACAAAAAGTTATCAAAACTTTAAGCTTGCTATTCGACCTTTGCGGTATTTCGGCGTTTAGACACGATTTGGCCAAGCAAAAACTAAAATGAACAAATCTCCTGTACATAACTGATCGCTAAAAATATGCCCGATTTTAGATTTTTAGACGCATCATCCAGAAATGAATGTATTACTAAATGCTCTGGAATAAATATATTAAATCCTATCTCGTAGCTTGTCTGTTCGTGGTTGTAATACTTGGGAAATATATCTGACTTAGAAAATAGCTGCCCAAAATCTATCAGTAAAGATTGTGATGCCGTGCTGCCGGTAGATGGCGTGTGTTTACAGGCTAAATATAACTAAAAACAATAAAGTCGCAAACAGTTATAAAAAAAGAAAACAAACACGAAAAAAATCTCTTGTCAAATGACGATTTTATATTCTAAAGAGCATCTTGCCAACTTATGCCAAATCATAGTTCAGTCTTTTAGTAGTGTAACTAGTTGAAAGAAATCTTCTGATCGTCAATTAAATCACACAATTGTTCAAAAAGCTTACCTCCGTTTATCCTAACGTCGCACAAGACAAGTTGCGTATCTGTGCTTGCCAGCTGTATTCTGACTTGATTTCCTTCTAGAGGTTTGTCACATGACACATGAATTGTCTTGCTTGAGGGAATAAAGCTACTATGTTGATAACACAGCTGTGTGTCAGTAGGATAGTAACTGGAATCTATAGATTTGCTTTGTGGAACGTATTCTACTGTAACTTTAAATCCGCTAAAATATTCTAAAAAAGATATACATTTAATGTACTGTGACATTAGTTACTGCAATGTAACAGCTTTAAAACATTTGAATGTGTAGTAATGGTGAGGCGATTATTTCTACACTTCAGCGAGGACAACACATATTACATTGTTGTTGATTTTTTTCCCTAACTTGGTTCAAAGCCACAGATACGTGTGGAATTTGGATCTGACTGACTCTGACACAGCCTAGCAATTTATCCACATAGTATCACAATAACCCATTCAGTACGTACACTTGAAATTTGAAGTACGTGTATGTACATACAATGTTACTCTGCGTTATGTTTCCTCTTCATTTTGTCATACATTTTTGTACTTACGAACAAAAATAGAAATTAAGTTATGTAGGTGAAACAATATGGCATGATCAGATGTAATTTATCTATCTTTAACAACCTTTGAAAGAACTCAAGTGGATGCAAGAAGTGATTAATGAACATAAGACTGACGTTAGTTAATTGTACCATTACCTAAGCATTCTACAATAAAGCTTTAGAAAAGTGTTGAACATTCGATTTCAGTGCTCTCCTCTAAGGATAGAGTCTTTTTATTTGACATGGTGCCACAATATCATTTAATAATGTAGGACAACTTTTTAAGATACATTTGTACTTATTTTAAAGCAAATATCTTGATCTTGATCAAATTGACCCCAAATACGGGATATCTCACCTACTAACATTAGCCATGTGCTGAAGCTTTTTTTACAAAAAGTTTTAGAAACTCTCGAGATATTACTTCTTCTACTTCAACTTTATTGGCAAATCAGCAAATTACTTGCCTTTGGCCATTTACATTGTATAAGAAATATTGCAAAGACACAATGTACAATTTTTATAATAACAATAACACAGAAGCATTGAAATGAACACTTACTAAGAAACAGCAATAATTGACAGGGTATTACTGCGTTTTAACATGACTTCTTTAATATAATAACAAATATTTAAAAGATGTTTCTTGCTTTTGTTTGACATAACAGATACGAACGTACTTAAAGTGGGCCAATAAATATTACCACGACGCTACATCTACTGACTGACTGGTAGTATTAAAACTGTACTGTTATCGAAAAATATGTATCGATTTATCAAATATTTGTAAACAACTGTTTACGTCACTGTCTAAGATATCGGGGGTAGTCAGGTGTAAAAGTATCCCTTTATATTTTGTTTAAAAAAGGTATATGAACGCAAGAATTGCCTTGTCATATCACCGAAAGCGGGTAGCGCATTGGATAAACCGGTAGCCGTCGAAACTTGGTATCACGAGTTTGAGACCGGGGAAGTATTTTTTGCATTCAAATAAGTCTATTCACTATTCAAGAAATGCACGCGTATAATTGGAAGTAAATGGAAAATGACGTTAGGATTATGTCTATATATGAGGTTAGAAAAGATAAGTTCGAAAAAGAAAAGAAACGTAGATCTTATTGCTGAACAAACATGTGATAGAAGCTGCAAATGTGTAAAACTTGTCAAAAATGAAGATAATTGATTACACCGTCGTTCTCATTAGAGGATGCCGCCGATACGGCTAGCGACTGTGAGGACTATCCTGACACAGAACGCGTTGGAATTATTGAAATGAAAGTAATTAAAAAATGGTTATACAGAAATGAAACAAGAGCTGTCCCTCATAAATGACGAATGCCTCCAAAGAGGTGTCCCATAGTCTGTGTCCTTGACCGCCAATGTGTTAAAACGGTACTTGCGCATGCCACTTTATCTCCATGTGCTGAACATTTGTTCCAATTCATTTAAAAATATTTCAGTGTATAACAGAGTTACACTCCGGACATGGACAAGTGTATATATAAACGATTCAAGTGTGACCTTGACCTTTGAGGTAGGGCAGTGGGTCTTGCACGCGACAAGTCGTCTTGATGTGCTAAACATGTGTGCCTAGTATTGAAAAAGCCCTTCATTTTTTATGTATAAGTTATGCTTTCTTGAAATCAATCGTAATTATGGTAACATATGTAATATGTCCTTATTTCAGATATTTTATAACTTCTTATTGTTATAGTGTTTATAGTCTTTATATGGACAATACGTTTGATACAAAACAGGGCAAAATATTCGTATACATAACACGGCAAAATATTCGTTATTTCAATTACATTTTTTGGTTTATTTTAACTTGTTGATGGTTATTTGTTTTAAGCTATTAAAGCTAGAAAATCCAGCATCCGCATGACATGCTTTGATCTGAAGTAAAATATACTAACGTTTTCTTCCGTCTTAAAAGTTATTTAAGATTTGATATAACCGCCCACTTTTTCTCTACAAAGAGGAGATGGGAATTTCAGATCGTCGTTAAGTTGGAAAAATATTTGATATTCGAATATCCAATCTACATATCCTCGTGTAGAATGGATATTCATATTGTTTAACCTAAAGTTTCGTTAATTGAACACGAGGATCTATACACAGCGCAAAACACACGGCGGACCCCATTCAGGTTTATAATAACATGTACATTCGAATGTCCAATATTCCTCTAGACTCTTGTACATGTTCAAATGTACATTCGACATTCAGATTTTCTATCGCTATACCTTCGTCAGAGCATAAACCGGACATAAAAACTTAATGAATAGTAACAATAATGTATATATGCGAATATCTAATGCGAATATCATTTTTGGTAGATTTTGACTTGCACATTGGAATGTCCAATATCCCTCAAAATTTCATGTGAAACTATATTTTGGACATACATATTTTCAACCACATTTTCTTCGTCCAATCACCAAATCAATTCTAAAACTTATTCATAGCACTGATAGTACTGGTAGGACGGTTTTGTTGGCATGTGTACATTATGTTTATGCAAGCAATACTGAAATGTTCAACTCCAAGTGATATACTGAAATGTTCACTCCAAGACGTGCAATTGTTCACTCAAATATCCAAGAAGTAAAAACGTTCACTCATTTATTCTGTGAAATTCTGTTAAGCTACTCAGTAGGATTTGAAATGCCCAATTAAAAAAACAACTTATCTGCTCAAATCCAAGACGTTAAAATGTGATCACAAGATGGAGGTCAATATCAAGGAAATCAATACTGTTTTGCAATTCTCGCAAACTTGTGTTTCAGATTGCAAATTTGCAAATGAACTTGCAATAATACATGTACAGCGCTCAGAATGTAGTACTAAACAACTAGAGTTTACTATACATAAACAGTAACTCCGTAGGGAGAGTAATTATGAAGGAGCTAGAGTTTAGTTTGAAGAAACTAGTGTCAGTCATAATTTCAAAGCTGCAGTTCAATCAGCCGTGCAACTCACGGGCACAGTCAGTACACGCACACTAGCATGCTAACTCATAAAAAGTAAATTCTTTAAATTCTTCGGATAGAAATTTACCTGTGCTGATATTAATTTCAAACAGGAAGTGACCAATGCATAATAAAAGTGATTTCAGTTCGGAAAATGAAACATTATACATGTGGTAATGTTTAGTTCAAACCGGAAAAGGTTAGTCCATACCGAACGTGACTTCAGTTCGGTTAATGAAACTGTACTGACAGGAATGTGTTAGAATGTCATACTTTTGGTCTCTGTTTCGTCTGGTTACAACTGGTAAGCTTGGGACGATGTACGCATAAAGACTTGTATTCAGATCTTACGAATAAGAACAGTTTAATTTTTAGGACTAAGTCGAAATTCGAATCTTGCGCCCAGCGTATGGACACATCTCCCGAGAAGTGCACTTTTTTTTAGAATAATCAGGTTGATAGCATTTTTCCAAAAAAATCTTAAACTTTTAAAAGCATAATTAAAATCTGCCTCAGCAGTCTAAACGCAGCCCAACAAAATTTAATAATGTATTTGCATCTAATCATGCCATAAATAATATAGATTATTTTATAAAATGCGATCCGTAACAGTAGGTAATGTCTCAAATTGCGTTCGAGTGATTTTGTCACGCTAGTCTGCAAAATACAGTATTGATACAATTGAAAACATTTACATTAACAGCGAGTTAATCTTAGTATATGTAGCACAATTGACGATGTGTGCGAACTGCAAGACATCAAATGCAACTAAACATATGAGCTTTAACACTATACAGTGTTGTATTTACGGACTTTTGGTGTATCGCATGTTAACAAGAAGAACATAGCCTACATTTTCGTCATCCAGAGCTTTCATTATTTTTGAAAGCTCGGCAAACCGCTGATGAATGAGGAAGGTTGCATACAACTCTGTATATTCAAGTCAACTCACCGGTACTTTTAAAATTATTACATTTTCTTTCTTGATTTGTATAATCACTAAAATTTGACAGTATTCATATAAAATTTAAAATCAATCCTTTATAATTTGCAATATTTTTTCACATCTGCTGCGAATGTAAATGCTAAATGGAGAATAAACATTGATCAAATACGGATAACTTTAGATCTAGGTGAACAGTGACAACTGCTTTAAATTCAGATTACGTTTGGAACACAAGACGCTATCGAATATACGTAACGATAGTCTTTTGGGTTCCTTTAAGTAAAATTTTGTCGGAAAAAAATCACGAATAAAATAAAACAAACACCAAAACAGACAAACACGAAGCACACTACTATACATAGCAACAGCAGTAAATGCGCGTCGGTATGCTAATTCATGTGAAATATACGCAGTCTGAAGCAGAAAATTGAACACTTGAGTGGCATGTAGGTTTAATGTCGGAAACTCAGTGCATTACTGCGAACATGCAATTTAATTGGGGCTTTCATAGGCAAATATACTGTGGATATTACTCCGCCTCGATCTATTTTTTAAACGGAGTTGGCTGTATTTTAAGGAACGTAGTAACGCCAATACCATTTATATATTGTTTTGTGTTATTCTGTTCTGTTCTGTTCCCTCTGGTACGGCTGTTTTTCGTCAACCGTCCTAAAAATAGTAACAATAATGAATTTATTTGTAAGTCCTATTCATATAAATTGCAGAGATATCCAAATCCGTATTGGTCAAGGACGCATGATAAAATGGTTAAGGTGCTTTCTACAAAACAGACAGATTAAGGTAAAATACAATGGAGCTCTCTC